>JAUJEM010000106.1:0-13867 GCA_030448935.1 Citrus cavaleriei
GGCACACGGAGGCCCCTCGCAAAGTCTTGCGCCATTCCGAGTCCGGCGGACGAAGTTGGCCAGCCCCACCCCCAAGGCTATAGCCCGCCCGTTTTGTGGCCTTTTTCCGCTGGACGAACTTGGCGCCCGGCCTTCGGGCTGTTATTTTTGGCGCGGCTGTGCCAGCGGCCTGTGGCCACGGCACACGGAGGCCCCTCGCAAAGTCTCGCGCCATTCGAGAGTCGGCCCGGACGAAGTTGGCCAGCCCACCCCAGGCTATAGCCCACCACGTTTTGTGGCATTTTCCGCTGGGCGAACTTGGCGCACCGGCCTTCGAGGCGGTTATTTTGCAGCGCGGCTGTGCCCATGGCCGATTTTGGCACACGGAGGCCCCTGCAAGTCTCGCGCCATTCAGAGTCCGCCCAGGCCAGTTGGCCAGCCCACCCCAAGGCTATAGCCACACGTTTTGTGGCCTTTTTCCGCTGGACGAACTTGGCGTTCCGGCCTTGGGCGGTTATTTTTATAGCCCACCACGTTTTGTGGCCTTTTCCGCTGGACGAACTTGGCGCCCGGCCTTAGGGCTGTTATTTTTGGGCGCCGCTGTGCGGTTGGCCTATTTTTGGCACACGGAGGTGCCTCGCAAAGTCTCGCTCCATTCCGAGTCCGGCGGACGAAGTTGGCCAGCCCCACCCCCCTAGGCTATAGCCCACCCGTTTTTGTGGCCTTTTTCCGCTGGGCGAACTTGGCGCCCGGCCTTCGGGCGGTTGTTTTTGGGCGCGGCTGTGCCCGCGGCCTATTTTGGCACACCGAGGCCCCACGCAAAGTCTCGCGCCATTACGAGTACGGCCGACCTAGTTTGCCAGCCCCACCCCCAAGGCTATAGCCCACCCGTTTTTGTGGCTTTTTCCGCTGGGCGAACTTGGCGCCCGGCCTTCGGGCGGTTTTTTTTGGCCGCGGCTGTGCCCGCGGCCTATTTTGGCACACGGAGGCCCCTCGCAAAGTCTCGCGCCATTCCAGTCCGGCGGACGAAGTTGGCCAGCCCCACCCCCCAAGGCTATAGCCCACCCGTTTTGTGGCCTTTTTCCGCTGGACGAACTTGGCGCCCGGCCTTGGGCGGTTATTTTTGGCGCGGCTGTGCCGCGGCCTATTTTGGCACACTGAGGCCCCTCGCAAAGTCTCGCGCCATTCCGAGTCCGGCGGACGAAGTTGGCCAGCCCCACCCCCAAGGCTATAGCCCACCCGTTTTTGTGGCCTTTTTCCGCTGGGCGAACTTGGCGCCCGGCCTCGGGGGCGGTTATTTTTGGGCGCGGCTGTGCCCCGCGGCCTATTTTGGCACACGGAGGCCCCTCGCAAAGTCTCGCGCCATTCCGAGTCCGGCGGACGAAGTTGGCCAGCCCCACCCCCAAGGCTATAGCCCACCCGTTTTTGTGGCCTTTTCCGCTGGGCGAACTTGGCGCCCCGGCCTTCGGGCGGTTTTTTTTGGGCGGCTGTGGCTGTGCCCGGCCTATTTTTGCCACGGAGGCCCCTCGCAAAGTCTCGCGCCATTCCGAGTCCGGCGGGACAGAAGTTGGCCAGCCCCACCCCCAAGGCTATAGCCCACCCGTTTTTGTGGCCTTTTCCGCTGGGCGAACTTGGCGCCCGGCCTTCGGGCGGTTATTTTTGGGCGCGGCTGTGCCCCCTGGCCTATTTTTGGCACACGGAGGGCCTCGCAAAGTCTCGCGCCATTCCGAGTCCGGCGGACGAAGTTGGCCAGCCCCACCCCCAAGGCTATAGCCCACCCGTTTTGTGGCATTTTCCGCTGGACGAACTTGGCTCCCCGGCCTTCGGGCGGTTATTTTTGGGCGCGGCTGTGCCCGCTGCCTATTTTTGGCACACGGAGGCGCCTCGCAAAGTCTCGCGCCATTCCGAGTCCGGCGGACGAAGTTGGCCAGCCCCACCCCCCGAGGCTATAGCCCACCCGTTTTTGTGGCCTTTTTCCGCTGGAGGAACTTGGCGCCCGGCCTTCGGGCGGTTATTTTTGGCGCGGCTGTGCCCGTGGCCTATTTTTGGCACACGGAGGCGCCTCGCAAAGTCTCGCGCCATTCCGAGTCCGGCGGACGAAGTTGGCCAGCCCCACCCCCAAGGCTATAGCCCACCCGTTTTTGTGGCCTTTTCCGCTGGGCCGAACTTGGCGCCCGGCCTTCGGGCGGTTATTTTTGGGCGCGGCTGTGCCCTTTGGCCTATTTTTGGCACACGGAGGCCCTCGCAAAGTCTCGCGCCATTCCGAGTCCGGCGGACAGTTGGCCAGCCCCACCCCCAAGGCTATAGCCCACCCGTTTTTGTGGCCTTTTTCCGCTGGGCCGAACTTGGCGCCCGGCCTTCGGGCGGTTATTTTGGGCGCGGCTGTGCCTGTGCCCCTGGCCTATTTTTGGCACACGGAGGCCCCTCGCAAAGTCTCGCGCCATTCCGAGTCCGGCGGACAAGTTGGCCAGCCCCACCCCCAAGGCTATAGCCCACCCGTTTTTGTGGCCTTTTTCCGCTGGCCGAACTTGGCGCCCGGCCTTCGGGCGGTTATTTTTTGGCGCGGCTGTGCCCGCGGCCTATTTTGGCACGGAGGCCCCTCGCAAAGTCTCGCGCCATTCCGAGTCCGGCGGACGAAGTTGGCCAGCCCCACCCCCAAGGCTATAGCCCACCCGTTTTGTGGCCTTTTTCCGCTGGGCCGAACTTGGCGCCCGGCCTTGGGCGGTTATTTTTGGGCGCGGCTGTGCCCCGCGGCTATTTTTGGCACACGGAGGCGCCTCGCAAAGTCTCGCGCCATTCCGAGTCCGGCGGACGAAGTTGGCCAGCCCCACCCCCAAGGCTATAGCCCACCCGTTTTTGTGGCCTTTTTCCGCTGGGCCGAACTTGGCGCCCGGCCTTCGGGCGGTTATTTTTAGGCGCGGCTGTGCCCATGGCCTATTTTGGCACACGGAGGCCCCTCGCAAAGTCTCGCGCCATTCCGAGTCCGGCGGACGAAGTTGGCCAGCCCCCCCCAAGGCTATAGCCCACCCGTTTTTGTGGCCTTTTTCCGCTGGGCCGAACTTGGCGCCCGGCCTTGGGCGGTTATTTTTAGGCGCGGCTGTGCCCGCTGGCCTATTTTTGGCACACGGAGGCGCCTCGCAAAGTCTCGCGCCATTCAGAGTACGGCGGACTAATTTGGCCAGCCCAACCCCTACAGGCTAAAGCCCAACAGTTTTTTTGGCCTTTTCCGCTGGGCCGAACTTGGCGCCCGGCCTTCGGGCTGTTATTTTTGGGCGCGGCTGTGCCCGTGGCCTATTTTGGCACACGGAGGCCCCTCGCAAAGTCTCGCGCCATTCCGAGTCCGGCGGACGAAGTTGGCCAGCCCCACCCCCCAAGGCTATAGCCCACCCGTTTTTGTGGCCTTTTTCCGCTGGACGAACTTGGCGCCCCGGCCTTCCGGCGGTTATTTTTCGGCGTGGCTGTGCCCGTGGCCTATTTTTGGCACACGGAGGCCCCTCGCAAAGTCTCGCGCCATTCCGAGTCCGGCGGACGAAGTTGGCCAGCCCCACCCCCCGAGGCTATAGCCCACCCGTTTTTGTGGCGTTTTTCCGCTGGGCCGAACTTGGCGCCCGGGCATCGGGGCGGTTATTTTTGGGCGGGGGTGTGCCTGGGGCATATTTTTGTCACACGGAGGCCCCTCGTAATGTCTCCGCAATTCCGTGTCCGGCGGACGAATTGGGCCAGCCCCCCCCCCAAGGCTATAGCCCACCCGTTTTGTGGCCTTTTTCCGCTGGCCGAACTTGGCGCCCGGCCTTCGGGCGGTTATTTTTGGCGCGGCTGTGCCCGCCCTGCCCTTTTTGGCACACGGAGGCACCTCGCAAAGTCTCGCGCCATTCCGAGTCCGGCGGACGAAGTTGGCCAGCCCCACCCCCCCAGGCTGTAGCCCACCCGTTTTTGTGGCCTTTTTCCGCTGGGCGAACTTGGCGCCCGGCCTTGGGCGGTTATTTTTGGCGCGGCTGTGCCGCGGCCTATTTTTGGCACACGGAGGCCGCCTCGCAAAGTCTCGCGCCATTCCGAGTCCGGCGGACGAAGTTGGCCAGCCCCACCCCCAAGGCTATAGCCCACCCGTTTTGTGGCCTTTTTCCGCTGGGCGAACTTGGCGCCCGGCCCCGGGCGGTTATTTTTTGGGCGCGGCTGTGCCCGCGGCCTGGCCTATTTTTGCACACACGGAGCGCCTCGCAAAGTCTCGCGCCATTCCGAGTCCAGGCGGACGAAGTTGGCCAGCCCCACCCCCAAGGCTATAGCCCACCCGTTTTTGTGGCCTTTTTCCGCTGGCCGAACTTGGCGCCCGGCCTTGGGCGGTTATTTTTGGCGCGGCTGTGCCCGTGGCCTATTTTTGGCACACGGAGCGCCTCGCAAAGTCTCGCGCCATTCCGAGTCCGGCGGACAGTTGGCCAGCCCCACCCCCAAGGCTATAGCCCACCCGTTTTTGTGGCCTTTTTCCGCTGGGCGAACTTGGCGCCCGGCCTTGGGCGGTTATATTTTTGGGCGCGGCTGTGCCCGCGGCCTATTTTTAGCACACGGAGGCCCCTCGCAAAGTCTCGCGCCAATCCGAGTCAGGCGGACGAAGTTGGCCAGCCCCACCCCCCAAGGCTATAGCCCACCCGTTTTGTGGCCTTTTTCCGCTGGGCCGAACTTGGCGCCCGGCCTTCGGGCGGTTATTTTTAGGCGCGGCTGTGCCCGTGGCCTATTTTTGGCACACGGAGCGCCTCGCAAAGTCTCGCGCCATTCCGAGTCCGGCCGACGAAGTTGGCCAGCCCCACCCCCAAGGCTATAGCCCACCCGTTTTGTGGCCTTTTTCCGCTGGACGAACTTGGCGCCCGGCCTTCGGGCGGGTTATTTTTAAGGCGCGGCTGTGCCCGTGGCCTATTTTTGGCACACGGAGGCGCCTCGCAAAGTCTCGTGCCATTCCGAGTCCGGCGGACGAAGTTGGCCAGCCCCACACCCCAAGGCTATAGCCCACCCGTTTTTGTGGCCTTTTTCCGCTGGGCGAATTTGGCGCCCCGGCCTTCGGGCGGTTATTTTTGGGCGCGGCTGTGCCCGCGGCCTATTTTTGGCACACGGAGGCCCCTCGCAAAGTCTCGCGCCATTCCGAGTCCGGTGGACGAAGTTGGCCAGCCCCACCCCCCATGGCTATAGCCCACCAGTTTTTGTGGCCTTTTCCCGCTGGACGAACTTGGCGCCCGGCCTTCGGGGCGGGTTATTTTTGGCGCGGCTGTGCCCCTTTGGCCTATTTTTTGGCACACGGAGGCCCCTCGCAAAGTCTCGCGCCATTCCGAGTCCAGCGGACGAAGTTGGCCAGCCCCACCCCCAAGGCTATAGCCCACCCGTTTTGTGGCCTTTTTCCGCTGGACGAACTTGGCGCCCGGCCTTCGGGCGGTTATTTTTTGGCGCGGCTGTGCCCATGGCCTATTTTTTGGCACACGGAGGCCCCTCGCAAAGTCTCGCGCCATTCCGAGTCCAGCGGACGAAGTTGGCCAGCCCCACCCCCAAGGCTATAGCCCACCCGTTTTTGTGGCCTTTTTCCGCTGGGCGAACTTGGCGCCCGGCCTTGGGCGGTTATTTTTAGGCGCGGCTGTGCCCCGCGCCTATTTTGGCACACGGGCGCCTCGCAAAGTCTCGCGCCATTCCGAGTCCGGCGGACGAAGTTGGCCAGCCCCACCCCAAGGCTATAGCCCACCCGTTTTTGTGGCCTTTTTCCGCTGGGCGAACTTGGCGCCCGGCCTTGGGCGGGTTATTTTTGGGCGCGGCTGTGCCCTTGACCTATTTTGGCACACGGAGGCCCCTCGCAAAGTCTCGCGCCATTCCCAGTCCGAGCGCGGACGAAGTTGGCCAGCCCCACCCCCAAGGCTATAGCCCACCCGTTTTTGTGGCCTTTTTCCGCACCGAACTTGGCGCCCGGCCTTCGGGCGGTTATTTTAGGCGCGGCTGTCTGCGCATGGCCTATTCCGAGCACACGGAGGCGCCTCGCAAAGTCTCGCGCCATTCGGAGTCCGGCGGACGAAGTTGGCCAGCCCCACCCCCCAAGGCTATAGCCCACCCGTTTTTGGGGCCTTTTCCGCTGGACGAACTTGGCGCCCCGGCCTTCGGGCGGTTATTTTTGGGCGCGGCTGTGCCGCGGCCTATTTTGGCACACGGAGGCCTCGCAAAGTCTCGCGCCATTCCGAGTCCGGGGGACGAAGTTGGCAAGCCCCACCCCCAAGGCTATAGCCCACCCGTTTTTGTGGCCTTTTCCGCTGGACGAACTTGGCGCCCGGCCTTCGGGCGGGTTATTTTTAGGCGCGGCTGTGCCTGTGCCCCGGCCTATTTTTGGCACACGGAGGCCCCTCGCAAAGTCTCGCGCCATTCCGAGTCCGGCGGACGAAGTTGGCCAGCCCCACCCCCAAGGCTATAGCCCACCCGTTTTTGTGGCCTTTTTCCGCTGGACGAACTTGGCGCCCGGCCTTGGGCGGTTATTTTTAGGCGCGGCTGTGCCCGCGGCCTATTTTGGCACACGGAGGCCCCTCGCAAAGTCTCGCGCCATTCCGAGTCCGGCGGACGAAGTTGGCCAGCCCCACCCCCAAGGCTATAGCCCACCCGTTTTTGTGGCCTTTTTCCGCTGGGCCCGAACTTGGCGCCCGGGCCTTCGGGCGGTTATTTTTGGACGCGGCTGTGCCCGCGGCCTATTTTGGCACACGGAGGCCCCTCGCAAAGTCTCGCGCCATTCCGAGTCCGGCGGACGAAGTTGGCCAGCCCCACCGCCCAAGGCTATAGCCCACCTGTTTTTGTGGCCTTTTTCCGCTGGGCCGAACTTGGCGCCCGGCCTTGGGCGGTTATTTTTAGGGCGCGGCTGTGCCGTGGCCTATTTTGGCACACGGGAGGCGCCTCGCAAAGTCTCGCGCCATTCGAGTCCGGCGGACGAAGTTGGCCAGCCCCACCCCCAAGGCTATAGCCCACCCGTTTTTGTGGCCTTTTTCCGCTGGGCCGAACTTGGCGCCCGGCCTTCGGGCGGTTATTTTTGGCGCGGCTGTGCCCGTGCCTATTTTGGCACACGGAGGTGCCTCGCAAAGTCTCGCGCCATTCCGAGTCCGGCGGACAAAGTTGGCCAGCCCCACGCCCCAAGGCTATAGCCCACCCGTTTTTGTGGCCTTTTTCCGCTGGACGAACTTCGCGCCCCGGCCTTCGGGCGGTTATTTTTAGGCGCGGCTGTACCCGCGGCCTGTTTTTGGCACACAGAGGCACCTCGCAAAGTCTCGCGCCATTCCGAGTCCGGCGGACGAAGTTGGCCAGCCCCACCGCCCAAGGCTATCGCCCACCCGTTTTTGTGGCCTTTTTCCGCTGGACGAACTTGGCGTCACGGCCTTCGGGCGGGGTTATTTTTGGGCGCGGCTGTGCCCCCTATGCCTATTTTTGGCACACGGGCCCCTCGCAAAGTCTCGCCATTCCGAGTCCGGCGGACGAAGTTGGCCAGCCCCACCCCCAAGGCTATAGCCCACCCGTTTTTGTGGCCTTTTTCCGCTGGGCGAACTTGGCGCCCGGCCTTGGGCGGTTATTTTTAGGCGCGGCTGTGCCCCGGCCTATTTTTGGCACACGGAGGCCCCTCGCAAAGTCTCGCGCCATTCCGAGTCCGGCGGACGAAGTTGGCCAGCCCCACCCCCAAGGCTATAGCCCACCCGTTTTGTGGCCTTTTTCCGCTGGGCCGAACTTGGCGCCCGGCCTTCGGGCGGTTATTTTAGGCGCGGCTGTGCCCGCGGCCTATTTTTGGCACACGGAGGCCCCTCGCAAAGTCTCGCGCCATTCCGAGTCCGGCGGACGAAGTTGGCCAGCCCCACCCCCAAGGCTATAGCCCACCCGTTTTTGTGGCTTTTTCCGCTGGGCGAACTTGGCGCCCGGCCCCGGTTATTTTGGGCTGTGTTATTTTTTTGGCGCGGTCTGTGCCATTCCAGTCGGCCTATGGCCAGCCCCACCCCAAGGCTATAGCCCACCGTTTTTGTGGCCTTTTCCGCTGGGTGAACCTCGCCAAAGCTGTCTCGCGCCATTCCGAGGTCCGGCGGTCTCGCGCCAGTTGGCCAGCCCCCACCCCCAAGGCTATAGCCCACCCGTTTTTGTGGCCTTTTTCCGCTGGGCGAACTTGGCGCCCGGCCTTCGGGCGGTTATTTTTAGGCGCGGCTGTGCCCATGGCCCTATTTTTGCAGCACGGAGGCCCCTCGCAAAGTCTCGCGCCATTCCGAGTCCGGCGGACGAAGTTGGCCAGCCCCACCCCCAAGGCTATAGCCACCCCGTTTTGGTGCCCTATTCCGCTGGTCGAACTTGGCGCCCCGGCCTTCGGGCGGTTATTTTTGGCGCGGCTGTGCCGCGGCTATTTTTGGCACACGGAGGGCCTCGCAAAGTCTCGCGCCATTCCGAGTCCGGCGGACGAAGTTGGCCAGCCCCACCCCCAAGGCTATAGCCCACCCGTTTTGTGGCCTTTTTCCGCTGGGCGAACTTGGCGCCCGGCCTTCGGGCGGTTATTTTTGGCGCGGCTGTGCCGCGGCCTATTTTTCAGCACACGGAGGCCCCTCGCAAAGTCTCGCGCCATTCCGAGTCCGGCGGACGAAGAAGGCCAGCCCCACCCCCAAGGCTATAGCCCACCCGTTTTTGTGGCCTTTTTCCGCTGGGCGAACTTGGCGCCCGGCCTTCGGGCTGTTATTTTTGGGCGCGGCTGTGCCCGCTGACTATTTTTGTCACACGGAGGCCCCTCGCAAAGTCTCGCGGCATTCCGAGTGAGGCGGACGAAGTTGGCCAGCCCCACCCCCCAAGGCTATAGCCCACCCGTTTTTGTGGCCTTTTTCCGCTGGACGAACTTGGCGCCCCGGCCTTCAGGCGGTTACTTTTGGGCGCGGCTGTGCCCGTGGCCTATTTTTTGCACATGGAGGCCCCTCGCAAAGTCTCGCGCCATTCCGAGTCCGGCGGACGAAGTTGGGCAGCCCCACATCCCAAGGCTATATAGCCCACCCGTTTTTGTGCCTTTTTTCCGCTGGACGAACTTGGCGCCCCGGCCTTCGGGCGGTTATATTTGGGTGCGGCTGTGCCCGCGGCCTATTTTTGGCACACGGAGGCCGCTCGCCAAGTCTCACGCCATTCCGAGTCCGGCGGACGAGGTTGGCCAGCCCCACCCCCCAAGGCTATAGCCCACCCGTTTTTGTGGCCTTTTTACGCTGGACGAACTTGGCGCCCCGGCTTTCGGGCGGTTATTTTTAGGCGCGGCTGTGCCCGGGGCCTATTTTTGGCACACGGAGGCCGGTCGCAAAGTCTCGCGCCATTCCGAGTCCGGCGGACGAAGTTGCCCAGCCCCACCCCCCAAGGCTATAGCCCACCCATTTTTGTGGCCTTTTTACGCTGGACGAAATTGGCGCCCCGGTTTTCGGGCGGTTATTTTTGGGCGCGGCTGTGCCCGCGGCCTATTTTTGGCACACGGAGGCCGCTCGCCAAGTCTCGCGCCATTCCGAGTCCGGCGGACGAAGTTGGCCAGCCCCACCCCCAAGGCTATAGCCCACCCGTTTTTGTGGCCTTTTTCCGCTGGGCCGAACTTGGCGCCCGGCCTTGGGCGGTTATTTTTGGCGCGGCTGTGCCCCCGTGGCCTATTTTTGGCACCACGGAGGCCCCTCGCAAAGTCTCGCGCCATTCCGAGTCCGGCGGACGAAGTTGGCCAGCCCCACCCCCAAGGCTATAGCCCACCCGTTTTTGTGGCCTTTTTCCGCTGGGCGAACTTGGCGCCCGGCCTTCGGGCGGTTATTTTTGGCGCGGCTGTGCCCGCGGCCTATTTTTGGCACACGGAGGGCCTCGCAAAGTCTCGCGCCATTCCGAGTCCGGCGGACGAAGTTGGCCAGCCCCACCCCCAAGGCTATAGCCCACCCGTTTTTGTGGCCTTTTTCCGCTGGGCGAACTTGGCGCCCGGCCTTCGGGCGGTTATTTTTAGGCGCGGCTGTGCCCGCGGCCTATTTACAGCACACGGAGGCCCCTCGCAAAGTCTCGCGCCATTCCGAGTCCGGCGGACGAAGTTGGCCAGCCCCACCCCCAAGGCTATAGCCCACCCGTTTTTGTGGCCTTTTTCCGCTGGGCCGAACTTGGCGCCCGGCCTTGGGCGGTTATTTTTGGACGCGGCTGTGCCCCGGCCTATTTTTGGCACACGGAGGCCCCTCGCAAAGTCTCGCGCCATTCCGAGTCAGGCGGACGAAGTTGGCCAGCCCCCCCCCCAAGGCTATAGCCCACACGTTTTTGGGGCCTTTTTCCGCTGGGCCGAACTTGGCGCCCGGCTTTCGGGCGGTTATTTTTGGGCGCGGCTGTGCCCGTGGCCTATTTTGGCACACGGAGGCCCCTCGCAAAGTCTCGCGCCATTCCGAGTCCGGCGGACGAAGTTGGCCAGCCCCACCCCCAAAGGCTATAGCCCACCAGTTTTTGTGGCCTTTTTCCGCTGGACGAACTTGGCGCCCCGGCCTTGGGGTTTTTTTTTTTGGGCGCGGTTGTGCCTCGGCCTATTTTTGGCACACGGAGGCCCCTCGCAAAGTCTCGCGCCATTCCGAGTCCGGCGGACGAAGTTGGCCAGCCCCACCCCCCAAGGCTATAGCCCACCCGTTTTTGTGGCCTTTTTCCGCTGGACGAACTTGGCGCCCCGGCCTTCGGGCGGTTATTTTTGGGCGCGGCTGTGCCCGCGGCCTATTTTTGGCACACGGAGGCCCCTCGCAAAGTCTCGCGCCATTCCGAGTCCGGCGGACGAAGTTGGCCAGCCCCACCCCCCAAGGCTATAGCCCACCCGTCCTTGGCGCCTTCTCCCGCTGGACGAACTTGGCGCCCCGGCCTTCGGGCGGTTATTTTTGGGCGCGGCTGTGCGCGCGGCCTATATTGTGCACCCGGAGAATCGCGCAAAGTCTCGCGCCATTCCGAGTCCGTCGGTAGAAGTTGGCGAGCCCCACCCCCGTTGGCTAGAGCCCACCGTTATTTTTGTCCTTTTTCGGCGGGCCGAACTTGGCGCCCCGGCCTTCGGGCGGTTATTTTTGGCGCGGCTGTGCCCGTGGCCTATTTTTGGCACACGGAGGCCCTCGCAAAGTCTCCCGCCATTCCGAGTCCGGCGGACGAAGTTGGCCAGCCCACCCCCAAGGCTATAGCCCACCCGTTTTTGTGGCCTTTTTCCGCTGGGACGAACTTGGCGCCCGGCCTTCGGGCGGTTATTTTAGGCGCGGCTGTGCCCCGCGGCCTATTTTTGGCACACGGAGGGCCCTCGCAAAGTCTCGCGCCATTCGAGTCCGGCGGACGAGTTGGCCAGCCCCACCCCCAAGGCTATAGCCCACCCGTTTTTGTGGCCTTTTTCCGCTGGGACGAACTTGGCGCCCGGCCGCCGGGCGGTTATTTTTGCGCGGCTGTGCCCTGTGGCCTATTTTTGGCACACGGAGGCCCCTCGCAAAGTCTCGCGCCATTCCGAGTCCGGCGGACGAAGTTGGCCAGCCCCCCCCCCCAAGGCTATAGCCCACCCGGTTTTGTGGGCTTTTTCCGCTGGGCGAACTTGGCGCCCCCGCCGTCGGGCGGTTATTTTGGGGCGCGGCTGGGCCCACGTGCCTATTTTTGGCACACGGAGGCCCTCGAAAAGTCTCGCGCCATTCCGAGTCCGGCGGACGATGTTGGACAGCCCCACCCCCAAGGCTATAGCCACCCGTTTTGTGGCCTTTTCCGCTGGGACGAACTTGGCGCCCGGCCTTCGGGCGGTTATTTTTGGGCGCGGCTGTGCCATGACCTATTTTTGGCACACGGAGGGCCCCTCGCAAAGTCTCGCGCCATTCCGAGTCCGGCGGACGAAGTTGGCCAGCCCCACCCCCTAAGGCTATAGCCACCCGTTTTGTGGCCTTTTTCCGCTGGACGAACTTGGCGCCCGGCCTTTGGGCGGTTATTTTTGGGCGCGGCTGTGCCCTTTGGCCTATTTTTGCACACGGAGGCCCCTCGCAAAGTCTCGCGCCATTCCGAGTCCGGCGGGCCAGTTGGCCAGCCCCACCCCCAAGGCTATAGCCCACCCGTTTTTGTGGCCTTTTTCCGCTGGGCCAGAACTTGGCGCCCGGCCTTGGGCGGTTATTTTTGGGCGCGGCTGTGCCCCGACCTATTTTGGCACACGGAGGCCCTCGCAAAGTCTCGCGCCATTCCGAGTCCGAGGCGGACGAAGTTGGCCAGCCCCACCCCCAAGGCTATAGCCCACCCGTTTTGTGGCCTTTTTCCGCTGGACGAACTTGGCGCCCGGCCTTCGGGCGGTTATTTTTAGGCGCGGCTGTGCCCTCTGACCTATTTTGGCACACGGAGGCGCCTCGCAAAGTCTCGCGCCATTCGAGTCCGGTGGACGAAGTTGGCCAGCCCCACCCCCAAGGCTATAGCCCACCCGTTTTGTGGCCTTTTCGCCGGACGAACTTGGCGCCCCGACCTTCGGGCGGTTATTTTTGGGCGCGGCTGTGCCCGCGGCCTATTTTTGGCACGGAGGCCCCTCGCAAAGTCTCGCGCCATTCCGAGTCCGGCGGACGAAGTTGGCCAGCCCCACCCCCCAAGGCTATAGCCCACCCGTTTTGTGGCCTTTTTCCGCTGGGCCGAACTTGGCGCCTGGCCTTGGGCAGTTATTTTTGGGCGCGGCTGTGCCGTAGCCTATTTTGGCACACGGAGGGCCCCTCGCAAAGTCTCGCGCCATTCCGAGTCCGGCGGACGAAGTTGGCCAGCCCCACCCCAAGGCTATAGCCCACCCCGTTTTTGTGGCCTTTTTTTCCGCTGGATGAACTTGGCGCCCGGCCTTGGGCGGTTATTTTTGGCGCGGCTGTGCCCGCGGCCTATTTTTGGCACACGGAGGCCCCCTGCAAAGTCTCGCGCCATTCCGAGTCCAGGCGGACAAAGTTGGCCAGCCCCACCCCCAAGGCTATAGCCCACCCGTCTTTGTGGCCTTTTTCCGCTGGACGAACTTGGCGCCCGGCCTTCGGGGCGGTTATTTTTGGCGCGGCTGTGCCACGTGGCCTCTTTTTGGCACACGGAGGCCCCTCGCAAAGTCTTGCACCATTCCGAGTCCGGTAGGACGAGAGTTGGCCAGCCCCACCCCCAAGGCTATAGCCCACCGTTTTTGTGGCCTTTTCCGCTGGGCCAGACTTGGCGCCCGGCCTTCGGGCGGTTATTTTTGGGCGCGGCTGTGCCCACGGTGTATTTTTTTCAACACGGAGGCCCTCGCAAGTCTTGCGCCATTCCGAGGTCGGCGGACGAAGTTGGCCAGCCCCACCCCCAAGGCTATAGCCCCACCCGTTTTGTGGCTTTTTCTATGGCGCGGCTGTGCCCGCGGCCTATCTTTGCCACACGCAGCCCCCTCGAAAATACGTGCGCCCTTCCGAGTCCGGCGGACGAAGTTGGCCAGCCCCACCCCCCAAGGCTATAGCCCGCCCGTTTTTGTGGCCTTTTTCTGCTGGACGAACTTGGCACCCCGGCCTTCGGGAATTTATTTTATGGCGCGGCTGTACACGCGGCCTATTTTTGGTACTCGGAGGCCCCTCGCAAAGTCTTGCGCCATTCCGAGTCCGGCGGACGAAGTTGGCCAGCTCCACCCCCCAAGGCTATAGCCCGCCCGTTTTTGTGGCCTTTTTCCGCTGGACGAACTTGGCGCCCGGCCTTCGGGGTTATTTTTGGCGCGGCTGTGCCACGGCGTATTTTGGCACACGGAGGCCCCTCGCAAAGTCTCGCGCCATATCGAATCCGGCGGACGAAGTTGGCCAGCCCCACCCCCAAGGCTATAGCCCACCCGTTTTTGTGGCCTTTTTCCGGGCGAACTTGGCGCCCGGCCTTCGGGCGGTTATTTTTGGCGTGGCTGTGCCTGCGGCCTATTTTG
>JAUJEM010000107.1:0-18530 GCA_030448935.1 Citrus cavaleriei
CAACGGAGAAAGGGGCCCCGTCCCAATTCAAGGAATAAGCTGATAGTCTATATGGCAAAACGATTCATTCGCCCTGGGAGCGTCAAGTAGCAGAGGTAGCGGCATTTCTGTCACAGTCAGAGTTTACCCCTCCCTCACTTGCACCTGCGGGAAGGGATTTCTTGGTCTCCAAGAAAGTTCGAAGCTTTCTATTTGTCTTTTCTTTTGCGGCATGCAGCTCTTTGGCAGTATGCAGGACTTCTTGCGGCTCACTCTCTGCTGTCGTAAAGGGAAGGAGCATTTCTGTCACAGTCAATCTTTCCACTGGCACGCATTTAGTCAGTACCTCGATTGGCAGTCTTAATCTTGATTTACTCCTTTTCACGAGGGAAATGAATGAATTTGGTTGGGTCAGGTAGGGTAGATCTAAGTGCTATATAATTTCCCGTAGTCCAGTCTACGCGACTACTCTCAGTCAAAATCAAATATCTAGCAAGAAGGGAATGTATAGCTCTCAAAGTATATGACTATAATGAGTTTAGGGTATACTAAACTGGTATACTAGACTATACCAGGGAATGTCAGACATTGCATCTTGAGTGAAGGCCAGTTACCACCTATACCTATACTCAATTAAGGAAAGGAGTCAGGAACAGGAATAGCTTCTGCTTCTACTTTTTCTTCTGCCTCCTGTGCCGCCCATTGCTTTGATAAGAATCTAGTTTAGCGCTCGCTTTGAGTAGAGGAGGTTTCTATAATGAACATCTTTCTTACTATTTAAGTCTAACCGGGGTCAGATCTGACCCTCTTTCAACCGATGCTTTTTTTTTGATTTGACCTTATGCAGATAGGCCTTGATTTCGATCTGCTGCGGCATAAACTTCATATGGATATGAATCGCCTGGTGGGTAATCCGCTACTAGTGCTGGTGGGTGGGCTGGTTCGGATTCAACTGCTTCTTATATAAGGTCTTCTTCTTCAGTGAGCTATACGGGCGTACTATCACTATAGTTTTTCACTACTCGAGGAGAACTATGGGCTACTCCATTCTTTACTTTAACTTTAAGTTACTAGTTAGTTTCAGCTTTCCCTGGAGAGATGCAGATGTGGTGATCGATCCAGTCTATGCTACGGGTAGATTTGTGCATGAGAAGGAGCCAGCTATTTCTTTCTAATACTAATAGAAAACCACGCTTGGATGGGCCTTGCTCCATACAGGTAACTAGTCGAAAGGGAAGTTTCTTTGGTCTAAGGAAGAGTTTGATTCATAGAGCTAGATGTGGCTCCGCTCCTGCTTGCGGTTCGAACAAAGAAGATAGAATTCATTATATCGATCAAGCCTGTAATGTAGCTAGGCTAATTGAGTTCCTACTCTAAGACAAGACGGAAGATCTATCGGTTGGTTGTAGCTTCTCGTCTGCTCTTGCTCTCTTTGTCAGTCAGATAGCGGCAAGGACAGGTAAGTCAGAAGGATCTCCTTTCATTAAGGCAGGTTGCTCAGTAATTATGTATGGTAGACGACGGAGGATCAACCTCTAGAATTTAGACCAAAGTGGTCATTCATATATATCTAGAAGACGCAACATCCTTTTTCTTATCGTCTGCTCGTCTTCTCTATAGATTTAGACAAAATGGATTTCCAAATAGGACTAAGCATGAGCTTCCTTGCCTGGTAGTTTAGTTTCTCGGCTTTCTAGTGAGTTCGTTCCTTTATTTAGTTCTTCCAACTTTCTTTTCTCCATACAAACAGGTAAAAGGGCTTCTCTCTAATGAAGAGGTTTGCTATGTCCACACCCGATTCAATTACCAAATCAGTTGTTTTGTAGCCGCTTGAATATGAGCTCAAAGCAGTTTGCTCTTCCCGTTGTTAGTGCTAGTTCAATTTCATATTTTGCATTTTTTCATAGAAAGCACCCTTTTTGATTGATACATGAAAAAAACCGGAAAGAGAAAGACCTATTACTACATGTTGGCGAAGGCGACCAAGCTACGCAACCAGGTTCGGAAGCCTTTTTGTACATTTACTCATCAGCGGGATACGATACCCGCGAAAGGCTAGACCTGGGAACAGAAGGTGTATATTGAATTGAATCCAGTAAGGCATTCCTTCTACGTCTTTCATCCAGTAAGGCACCCCTTCTCTTCTACGTGAGAGTCAGAAGAAAGTCTCGTCAACCATGCCCTCCTTATTCAAAAGGAATTGAGGAAGATTCTAATTCATATTTTCATCCTCAACCACAGCAGATTCTATAGATGAGAAAACAGCCAAAGACCTATTGGGCATTCTCTGCCTATTCCTATTGATTTACCCTCCTCGGACAGTAAGGCAGTTCAGTCACAGCTTGCATTCGATGCCATTGATTCGACACAACAACCGATTATTTTCCTTTTCTTAAGAAAGCATGTACGACATCCTCATTCGGCTAATCGAGAATGAGCACCGGTGCTTCGCACCTTGCTAGTAGTCTCGAAGAGGGGGTTGACTACTGAAATAGATCTTTCCAACTCTCTGTCTTCATGTCTCAAACACAAGATGTATCCGCCCCACGGAGAAACAATTCCTTTCCTTTCAATAGTCTCGTTCAGTGAATTAGGGAATGAGCTCTTTTCTTTCAGGATGGCAAGCCCATCCAGTCCAGATGAAGATTGTGGGTAGGCTGATATCTGCTTCTCTCCTCTAGGTCAGCTGTGGTGCTAGGGTCAGTCGTTCAGGCAGATATGGAATATCCACTCAATGGTCCTCGCCTCCGGCTCAAGGTTAGAGCAGAGAAGAAAAGAATGTTGTAAAAGAAGCATAAATAACCTTCCTCAAAGTGGTACCCAGGACTCAACCTCTTGTAAATAGGCATTCCAAGGCGAAACAGAAGAGAAAGACTATCGACCGAAGCCCCATTCGTGTGAGTCTTTCTATATTGCATTTCTTCCAAGCCTGGCTGGATCAGCTTCATAATCTGGACCGGGTCGCTCCCATTAGCAGGCATTTTACGTCTTTCTGTTGCTATTTGAAACAGACCCCCTCTCCGGCTCTTCGGATTCGTCATCTTCGGGTTCGCCAGGTTTCAATCTCTCTAGGGTAATGTACGAGCTGCTATTTCCTTTTGAAACTAGGATCACTTTCTCCCTTTGTTTACGATTTTGCTTGAAAGCGATCGGCACTCAATTACATTACTAACTTACACTACGCCATTCTGGTTCTGGTTCAGGTTCAGTAGTTCTTCACTTCGCGAAGTCCTCTAGTCTCGATATTCTCAATGAAAATCCCTTGTTTCTATCTTAAAATGATAGTTACTGTTTAAGCCCCATACTCCGGCATGACAGGAGAGAGCTTCAAGTTGGAATGGGTCGATAGGATCATCCTTGCTTCGACCCTACCTAGAGGAACCGAACTCACTCAAATGGCGAAACTCCCTTAGACTCTAAATCGTAATCTTCTATCTTCTGTTCAGCCAGCTTAAATCGTAGAAATGAAATAATGGAAATAAAGACAGGACCTATATTTACACGTGAGTCGCCTGCATGCTTATACCCCACCCCAAAGAGGGTCATTTGCGCTCTATCACTGATCAGACTGAATTAGCACCTTTTTTAGCACCGGGGCTCTAAAGTGCTTTTCATGAAGGGAGCGATATCGGCATTTCATTTATTCGTGGGTTAACAGCGCAGGGACTTTCGGGTGAAGGCCCCTTGTCCGTGAGGTTGAAATCTTATTGCAGAGTCATGTAGTTAAGAGCGCTTTCTGCTCAGTTCGAGCAGTAAATCTAGTTGATCGAGCACTGTACGTTGGTGTAACCTGCTCTTTTTGTATTATAAAATGCCCTTTCTGGGCCCCTATCACGTAAGCCAAGTTTCTACAGACAAAGCCGAGTAAAAGTACTAGTTTGAGTGAAACTACCGATTTTAGGTACCATGCCTTAGCTGTAAGAGAAAGGCATAGTACCTTGTTTGTTGGGTTGGTATCAATATTTTTTTTCTGTCTATATTGCGAGTTTACAGCTCGAATCTTTTACTAGTCTTCCCCTCACATGTGATAAATGGGCGGTCTCCCCTAGACCTTATTCTGTCCAAGCTCTCATAGCATTCGTCTTTCTTCCTTCTCTGCTGCACATCTGTACTCTTTCCCTCGCTTTATATTTATATAGATCTTGGCTTTCTGGTTTTTTGTTTGGTCAGGGGGTGCTGTGGAGAAATCGTTTAGGAAACCAAGCATGTAATAAGCGGAAATCAATACACATGAAAGGAGTTGTACACGAGTTTGGTAAAGCATTCACCTGTCGGTTGTACATCGACCTGTCGGGAAACTAGAAACTCTCCCCCAATCCGGGGCTCAATGTAGTTGAAATCTCTATCGGGCGAGGGGACTGCCACCTCTTGTTGATCGGGAACCTGCCTTGCACCTTCGGAATAGACTGGACGCGGTAGATCCTCCGCTCCGAACCTCCCCTTTCTCGCAGCCCAACACGACACGACTTTTACTTAATTGTCTGAAAGAACTCCTTCCGTACCTGTTTAGCCGTGAACCACTTGGCTTCTGTGGCGAGAACATTTCCCACCCCACTCTGTAGAGAATATTACATATTACCTCTTCTTCTGTCTTCCCAGCCTCGAGAATCAAGCACCAACAAGGAATCGAGGACGAAGATAAAGGTTGGTCTCCTGGTCTTCTATTGAAGCTCGAAGAGCAGAGGAGAAGGAATCAAATAAGGGCACTCCTTAGGACCAGTATGAGGCTCACTATCCTATCTAGTGGCTGCTTTCTATTTCTAGGCTCAAGGAATAAAGACAAAGACAGCTATTCGGAAAAAAAGACTACTCCCTCCACTTCTGAGCTCAGAGCAGATCTTTACTTAGGTTGGGGTTAGACTCCAGCCCGCTATCCCTCTATCTATCTATTGGTTAGCCTTTCTCGAGTTTCTAGGCTCAAGCTATTAGCTGGGTTCGAGACTCAAGGAATTGTTGACGAGACTAACTCAACTTCTAGGCTCATGTGGCTCGCTAGCCTATATAACTTCACCTATCTAACTGAAGGAACTCGTCCAAGGAAGACTTGCTCAAGTCTGTTAACTGACTTACTGAAGATGGTGAGCAACTTACTTATTGCAAAATGCAAAAAAGCTGTTTGCATCCTCTTTTTTGCTTATTTTCTTTTTTCAGTTGGTGTTCAGTTCTACTTTCCTTCGGTGCTCGCTGCTTTTCATCCGGAAATAGGAAAGAGTGCGAGTCACTATTTGACCACTAGAGAGGCTAGAAAGCCATATCCCTAACAAGGCTCGACGAAGTTGAGAACGAGGATTGAGGCATTAAGGGCAGCTGCGGGCCCGCGGGAGACGAAAGATTTGGAATCCATTAACACAGGTCGATTCTTCTTTATTTTTAGTACAACCGAGCTCCTTGTAGGTCTTCCAACTCGAGCAATCAGAAGCAAACGCATCGCCGCTACGGGCATTCTTTTGAAGCTTAAAAACGAAGTGTTTCATCGGGGCCCGGTTCAAAAACAGTTGGAGACTGGTCATAAAACGCCCGGAATTGCCATTCTGGGCGGAGCTGGGATGGGCCAAAGCCCTGGGATAGGTCGTTCTTGTAGAGTCATTTTTTTAGTATTCTTTCCCTATCCATGAGCAGTAAGATCAATCCTTTCCCAGATGTCCAGTACGAGTTACTCCAGCCGGTTATTCATACTAGTAATGGAACTCTGGTTCCCTACCCTTGCTGGTATACTTTGACACATACATCTCTGTCTGAACGAGCCATTTCGATGCGGCCCCATCTCGCCAACCTTTAGGAGGAGATCCCATTCGTAGGAATCTCCACTCGAGAAAGACCATTCATCGAAGCAGAAGCGCCTGATCCCACTGAATCTGAGGTACATAAATCTATTTGTCAGCTTGCCGAAAAACCCCATTCCTTAGCTGAGGGTTTTGGTTCCTCTGGTGGTGCTTCCACGGGTTCAGGAGTTGCGGACTCCATTTCAAAAGCAGAAGCTTAGGGATTCCTCTCCTCTTCCTTTCTTCTGGAAGGCCGTTCTAGGTACGCTTAACGCTAGGTCAACATCCCTCATGACGGACCCATGAAAGGCGCTTAACTCACGCTTTCCCCTAGACAGATTTGAGGAACAAAGTAGCTTGACCGAGAGGGAGAGAAACTCGAAGCCACTGAAGTGAGGGAGGAAGTTGAGGCTGAGGTCCCTAGTGAAGTTGAAACGGGTACGGGGGGAGTCCTTCGTCCTTCGTTCAAGAGCAGTCAATTTCGTCTCATCAATCGATTAATCGAATTAAAATTCAAATCCACTAGGAGAGGTTTTCCACTAAACAGCACAGCAGTAAAGTATACAGCTTGGGTTAAAGAGTATAAAGAGGACTAGAAAGGTTCTAATCCGTCGTTGGTCTCAAGTCCACCTCCAACGGATTGCAAGGTTGAAGTCCCGCTTTCATAAGCACTTGTTGGCAAGTTCGGAAGAAGGTTCAGCGATAGATGTAGTCGATGGGGTAGAGGGTCTGCAGATACTCGTCGAGCTCCTCATTGCCCCAATCTTCCCTGTAGGCTCCCTGCTCCGCCAGCGCGACAACTGTCCAAATCATTTGACGCTTCTTCTCACGAATTGGATTTGAACCAATATCAAGCTACTTCCCTTTTAGTAGATCGTGAGTGGGTCTGTCGTCCTCCTCATTATAGTCCTCCTAAAATCAATAGCATTTCGTCGGAATACATCCTGTCTTTTCACCTTAGTAGTCCTATGCATAGTCAGTACTATAGCCCCAATCATGGCTACTAATAAAATAAGACTAGAAACCAAAAACCAGACGGAATAGTAGGTATAAAGTAAATTGCCCAATGTTTCCAAATTAGTCCAACTTCGTACCTTTTCGGCATAAACCGTATATCTCAGATAGGTTGTATTTCTTTGGGTTGGTAGTAATGGAATGGTTTCATTATCTAAAATGAAGAACATTTCCCACCAAAAGATCAGTCCAATAATACCACTCACTGGTAAATAGCGCAATACTTCTTCGTGAATCTCCGCTATTTGAATATGGAACATCATAACAACGAATAGGAATAAAACGGCTATAGCTCCTATATAAACTACTGGGAAGATCATAGCGAAAAAGTCGAGACCTAACAAAAGAAGTAAACCTGAAGTGTCGCAAAAGACTGGGATGAAAAACAAAACGGAATGTACCGGATTTTTAGCACGTACAACCATCAAACCAGAGACCAAAGCAAGGCTCGACAAAACAGAAAGTATCATGGTACGTCGTCCTTCCCTGAAATGGAACTTTCATGCTAGTTCTTGTTCCAGCATGAAAGTCGATCTATTACGACCAGCGCGGTTGTTCGTATTTCATTTTCTTTTTCCAAGCCCTTCTTAGAGCACTCACTGAGTTACTTACGGAATCTCAAATCTCTCTCGACGCCGAGAATTTTTTATATGTCTAGGTCGATCAGAGGTTCGGCTTGCTTCTCCCCCACCTTTTAGCGTTTGGGCCCCTGAAAAAAAAAAAAAAAGAAAGAAGAGAAATTGGGCCATCTTTCCCGAGAGAGGCCGCCTTCTCTCAGGCCAGCAGTCTTCTACTTCTAGTCGACTGCTCTATTCTATGACGGGCTTCCCTTCCCTCTTTCCTGGGCTCTGCTCGCTCGTCTACGCCCCGACCCAGCAAGTAATAATAATAATTGAAAAACGATGTTTCAAGCGCGCAAGCGACCTTGCCTGCATTAAGATTTAAAACTTGTCATCAAAAACAAGAAAAATCTATAAAAAAAAAATGGAAATAGTGAATCAAGATCTAGATGGATCCCTATCTTAAATCTTATCCGGGAGGGACGTTGCTTAAGATATGGTTGACGTAATCTAAAGCAGCCAAATAATATTCGCTGTAGACCCCTTGAGTCTCCAACGAGTTCCAAATGTTTTGCAGAACATCAAGGTTTTCTCCATCCAAATGAATATGACAAGAAACATCTTGAATAGTTATATTATGTGGCAAAATAATAGATTGCTGAGAGAACAGCTTCTCGAGGGCATCCGATATAAGTCCCTTGAGGGAATCTACCACAAAACCAGACACCTTTTCTTCAAAGTTTTCCTCACTTAGACCGCGGAGCCGCCGCCCCGCACGAAACGCCATGTAGGCTGTTAAGGTAGCCGATAACCCCATGGACATTATGTATCCTACTATATTCCAGTCACTTAGCATTTGTTCCTTTTTTTGATTCGAATATTCCGCTCCCCCCAAAAAAAGAGAGACTGCCTCTCCCAATTCAGGAAGACAGAAATCGCCTTGGTCCAACCAAGAAAGGCATGGGAGTTGTTTTGGGCATTAATGAACACTCAGTCAGCTTTTTCTTTACCAAAGCAGACGTTTTGTTCTTATATGATATTCTTTATTTCGCCAAATCGAGTTGTGTTGTAAGTTGTACATCTGGGTGAACCCCCCTCCTTGTTTGATGAAGGATATAAAAAAATGGAAATAGTGAATCAAGATCTAGATGGATCCCTATCTTTATCTCTATTCACGGAGATACCTATCTATATGGATAGAAATCTATCTATGAATCGATCTAGACTATCCTCTATCCGGATAGATATGTCCCTATGAGCGACTACGTCGATCTTTATATGTTTTGGCCACGTCCGTTTCCGCTCCGAAGAGGAAGGTTTGGATCTTTCAATCTTATGTCGTGAGGGATGTGACCTATGTTAGGTCCATAAGATACCACAGCTTTTGGTGTTCTATGATTCACCTCCGAATAATGAGTAGGTAGTTCAATCCTTTTGATTCTTCTCTTCATAGTAAACTGATGGGGGGATGCGGAGCAATAGGTCGAATTACTATATAAAGAAGAGTTGTAAACTATAGGACTTCTTGTTCGAGTAGGAAAATTTCGGTTTTTCTCGTTCCTTCTCTTCGATAAGAATAGGGATTTGAAATGATATAAATTCCTCTTCATTCTGTTGTGCTCAGCGAAGGAACTGCCTAAGCATACTTTTTCGGATCCAAACTTCTTTGTTCTTTCAAAGTCTTCTTCTTGCATAGAAGAACGCAACTGTTGCAAAAACCGGGATTTTAGTAGTAGGCGGCATCCCCTCTTAGTTTTGAGTAGGTGGAACCATTCTGTTTTGGTTCTTCTCCACATTCTTACCGGGTGATCCAGGAATTTTCCTATTATTTTTTCAACTGATATTTCGATATAGAAAGATCTCCTTATTTCTTCACCGCGGATTCTCGGGTCATTTTCTTGAAAAGATATTATATCACCGTGGGAAAGTCTCAAATGAGTAATGCTTACCACTCCATTATTCACACAAACCCTTCGATGACTTATCGGCTGCCTTGCTTGAGGAATAGTTTCACAAAAATGGAGACGAACCAGAATAACGTCCAATCTTGTTTCTGGATTGAGTAGAAAAGGGATATATGAAGTTTGTTCTGTTCCTCTGTGCATCTCTGTGATGGGTAAATCCCCATGAAAAAGGGGCAACTTTCGTGTAGTTTGTGATTGGATGTAACTGTTAAGATTTTCTCTCGGATAAATCTTTCTCTTAATAGATCTCATTTTCTTCCTCAATCTTCGGAGAATGCGGCGTTGTATTATTGTAAGTTCTCTCTTCCGAACATTTCCTGAAAGTAGACGACAAGTTTTAAATCTTAATGCAGACATGGCATATCTCGTTGAATCAGTCTTTTTCACCACAAAGGTTCAATGGGAATCGAACCCAATTCTATTCTTATTCTTCCGTGAAGCCCTCCACGAATAACAAAATTTCATTGATTTTACGTAGGGTGACTACAATTCCTATCAGAATTGCCTTCAGTGTGTTCTATTCTGAAATAAGATTTGTATAATATAGAAAATGTGTGGAGCTCCCGTTGCCTTACCCTGGATAGAATATTTCGTATCCCTCTCTTTACAATCCAGAATATTCTTATAATATTTCTACGACGTAAAGAGAACCGGCTATTGGGATCTTAATTTTCCGGGGAGCTCCTATTTAGGTAATTGCTTCTTTATACGAGAATCCGGAGAGGGAGAGAAGGAGGAACTGATTAAGGGAAAGGGCTAAAATAAAAGCTGTGGACGGATCCTGCTTCTCACGCTTGATTGCTTTCAAGAGAGACCGGAATACTACTCTTTGCCCCTTGGACAGCTAGCGAACTTACTTCCGATAAGATAAATTAAATTGCCTATACTATATAAGATAAGAAAAGGTCTCTTGCTTAAGCTGCTTACTCCTTCTGCCTGTCTTCCTGACCCCGGCCCAGGCATAGTCTTAGCTCTTCACCCAACACATATGATATAGACGGATGTGTGAACGCTTGCCTCTTCCTACGAACCTATTGCCTGTGCTCCTTAGTCAGGATGTATAATTGCTTTCTCGATGAGAGGAGCGGAAGTAAGTGAAACGAACGGGCAAGGAGCGGAGGGATCCAAACTTTCTTGGAATAAATTCCAGTGAACAACGGTTATTTTAAGTAAATAAAAAATGGGATTTAGGAGAAGGGAGGGCCTTGTTAACACCATGGTTTTGTAGATGCGTTACCCACGTCGGGGATAGGTACGTTTGTCACTCGACTGAGCATACGAGGATACTCAATGTGAACATACCCTCTCCCTAACTAAGAATGGCGCATCTTTCTTTCCTGATACTTTTCTGGGATTTACTTCGCACCTTCTAAGGCTCTAGGCTTGCTTCTTTCAACGACCGGCCACTCTACTGAATTCCTTACAGCAAACGAGCGGAATACTTTACCCGAGTAGGAGGGAAATGCAACGAGCACTAGCGCGCTTCGGCCTTCGAGCCTACGCTTGCTTTACGCGAGCAATGAGGATGCGCCTTACTAAGGCTTTAGGCTTGAGCTCTTGGAGTTGCTTGTTTGCTTGTTGGGAGTCTGCTGTTTCCCATGCTTGTCTTTGTTAGCGATCGAACCATCTCGAAAGCACTAGGATCCGGATCTGTCTTATTGACCGGCTTTTCTTTTAGACTTTGAACTGGCAAGTGGCAAGGTACGGTTGGACGTGCCCGCGAAACCATATGATAATGTAGAGTAGGCTAGGCTTGGAGATGAACATCTTAAGTTTTTGATTCAAAATATGCAATTTCCTGCTCTTCTGTACTTCACTTCTGGTAAGTCTCATCGGTCTTCTGGCAATATCAGGCATATAATCGATTCTTTGACCGGCTTTGGTCGAGCAACCGTTACATTTCTTGAACGGCCACAGCCTACATAACTCGTCTCCCTCTTTTCAAGGAAGTGAGTCTCAGACGTATGTAGTTCTCGGTCCTTTTTATACAGTTCCTGACAGGTGCTTTTGTGGCTCTTCACTCCAGCCCTGAAGTATTCTGTGAGCCCAATCCGTTTAACGTGGGCCCTCCGTTATTAGAGTTAAGTAAGGAAAGAAAGCGGTGAAGACTATATCCTTCCACCCATCTCAGCCACTTCATACTGGGGGGGCGTAATTGATTAAATTGATAAAGTCCCTAAGATCCTCGAATAACCAACTATTGTTTCCCCGTAAAAAAGATCATAATAGGTACTTTCGAGATACCCTGGGATTATAACAGATTCGTTTCCCATGATAGCGCGAATAAGATCTGGTATGCTCCACTCCTGCGGTAATTGGATATTTGACAGTTGAACCAACTCTGTGTATTTTTCACAGATTGAATTAAATAATCGGTCTAACTCAGGTGGAGCGCTTTCCGCGTTCGACCTAGTTGAGGAAAGAGTTGAAGAGAAAGAGCTAGTTGTGGAAGGGAACGAAAAAGGGTTATCATGGAGAAATTGTAAATCACTGGGCGTAGGATTCCCATAGAGCACAAGATCATTATCATTTAGATTCATAGATGGTACCGTAGAAAAATATTCCGTTCCCCCAAAAAAAGGGAGACTGACTCTTATTATGTTATGATATTTGCGTTGGTTTTTCCAACGAAACTAAGTTGTCTTTATCATTCAGAAGGCGCAGTCCCACACTCTGACTTCAATGATGGGAACAACCTCCGCACTCCGTCGCTCCAATGAACAACAGTTCTCCGCCTCACTCTATTTAGAATAGTGGTCGATACCTCGGGGGTTACATTCGTAACTTAATGTTATGTTCACGCGGTGATATTCTATCTTTCCAAGAGTACTTCCTAGTCTATGTCTGGGGAACATACTTGACAGGAGATAGACACAGGCGCGGTAGAGAGGTCCCCACTTCGATTCCCGCCCCGTTAGCATCTCTGATCCGAGATAAGGGATTACTCCGTTAGGTCTTTTCGGTCCGGAGCCGGCCGGTAATGGACCTTCTTACCTTGCTTGTGGACCAGCTGCAGAGCTAACCCTTGTTCTGTTCTATTGGGGTAGCTACCAAGACAATTTCTTTATGCCCATCAAAAGACCTCGAGATGCCGAAAAACGATACGAGAAATTCGAAAGAACTCATATACGGAACGAGGGCGACCCGTGAAAATACATCGGTTTCTTACTCGTGCAAAGGCACTTTTTCTTGGCAACTTGGACAACTTATAACGATGTTTGTCCCGCATCTCACTAGGAAGATCGGGATCTTTATAAAAGAAAAGGCTTTATAAAGCTTTCGTCTCAATTCATATTTAGCCGCGAGCAATCTACGTTTGTGATCTCGTATATTTTGCTTCTCCGACATCTTACTGAGTTTCCCCCTCATCTTTTTGCAAAAAGCCGCTCCACAGTAGTAAAGTCTCATCTTGTGTCTTGGCCGAAGTGACAATAGTCACATTGAACCCTCGAATATGTTCGAAGATCTCGAAATGATCTTCCAGTTCTGGGGAGAATTCGCAAAACTCCGTTTCCATCGAGAATTGAATGGAGTTTTCCCGTATTTCGACCGGAGAATCTAACAGAGACATTACTGTCAAGATTCTGACCAAAAAATTAGACATTCCATGCCCTCGGAGAGTGCTTTGTCGTGCTAGGTCACTAACATATCCTTTGTCTTTAAAAGACCCCAAGAATTGATTGGATCGAAACGACTTTCCTGTCAAACCCCTTTGTGTCTCTATGAATTTCTGACCGCACGAAATCTCCATAGCCAATTTTCCATTTTTGATTATGAAATCATAGGGTGTCTTTGGTACTACTCTTATTTCACACAATCCAGGAACTTCCATAACGTTGGCGTAATTAAGTTTGAGCAACAGATCTTGACGTAATACATCTTCGTAATGAAAATAGAGTGGCATAATTCTAATTGTCCGATTTCTTCCTCGATCTTCAAAAAAGACTGACTCCTCCTACTCCTCCTTCTCTTATCCTCTATATAGCTCGTCGTTGGTCCTTCGCAAGTGCGCTCCGCGAGCACTGTACATCTTTCTTAGATGAGAACACGCAGACGCAGCAGTGCCCCAACTAATAAGCCTAATAAGCAGAGTGAAACAATAAAAGCAAGCGTGCTCTTATTATACGTTAGACGACGCCACCCCCCACTTGACTTTAGTCCACCCGGCATAGCCGCATTTCAACCAACCAACCGGATGAGAACCCATGATTTGATCTGCTAGCTTGAACGCCTGGATCATGCCGAGAAGGTGAAAAAAAGACTGTCGGAACCGATCGGAGAAGTATTTCAGAGTCCATCCCCCCTTTTGCTCCCTGGGATCAGTCAGTCCAATTAGATGTTGCAATCGATGGTTCCCAACCCCATTTCCTTCCATGATATGATATGGGAAATTTTTGATTGACAGTAGTATCCGTTTAGTCATTCGCAGAAGCAGCTCTTTCAAAAGCACAAAAATAAAAATCTGATGACTTTCATTCGCTGAAAAACGCACCGCACTGAGAATAAGAAGAATCCGATGGATCATACATAGCACAGGCATCATCCTCAGAAGCGGAGCCTAGGGCTGCGCTTTTCCTCTCAATCTGAACCGGCTGAAGTAAACTTCGTCGACCCTTACCTTACCTTAAGTCGAGGCCGAAACAAGAGTTCCAGTTTTCCCGTATCCGGTGTAGTCGAATCTGAGGTCGAAACATAAGCAACTGATCCTGACCTATCCTATGAGACCACGTTCGCGCGGGTTTTCCATTATATTAGATATATAAATAGGTTCCTAAACTTGGAATGGATGGGTGGCCCTTGGCCCTGGAAGCGCGCAGAGAGAACACGGCTCGAAGGAAGAGCTCGAAGAGCAGAGCAAGCCAAGAAGCAAACAAAGGGCTATAGATTTTCCTGCTTAGACAGAGGCCTTGTCCACGGAATATTCAAATTAGCATGAAAGTCCTACTTTAGATGATACGCCTCGCTGAGCTCTCTCTTGGGCTGTGAAAGCAGTGCGAAAGAAGTTGGGCTACCTTCTACCTTGCCTTGAGAGCTTCCCCGGTTACTGAGTCTGTGATTTCATTGTAAATATTTGCTTCCATCTCGAAATGCTCTTTCATGATTGTATGTACACAAGTTCTCGCGCATAAGCATAGCCATATGATGAGTTGAAGGCGGGCGTCCTTCTCCTTCTTTCTTTTCTATGGAAGCGCGCATCACTTTGGACGTTGGACGTGCTTTACCGGCAAATGCATGAGTCAGAACATAATAGCTAGGCACGTTGTGAGAAGAGAATAAGCAAAATCTATTGCATAATCAAAGTAAGAGTCAACATCTCGCTAATAAAAATCATTATCACGAGCAGTAGCTGAAACTGCTAGTCGATCTACCGGATCAACTTCTGCCTACCCCGCCCGGTCAAGGCTCGTCGAGAGTGTTTTTTCTTCAACGGGAGGCCAGCCTATTATTATTATCCTACCCACGTCTATCCATAAGTAGTGAGAGCGAGCTTGGTTCTCTGGCGCCTGGCTATTTCCCCCTTCTAGTCCCTCCGGTTGGGGCCAAGCTAATGAGATCCGGGCTCAGCCCATTTGTAGTAAACGTAGCTTAAACACTATATTATTCCAAAACATTTATTTTTCAATGAAAGAAACAGAACCCATACTAGTTATTCTCCCCCTCCCTGGGAAGGGCACTTGATTGATCAGAAGAAACTTCCCCCCCCCCTTATGCTATGGAGGTCGTTAGCGCTACCAACCAGTGTATTTGTTCTTCTGCTTGTCCGCTATCTTTAAAAATGCCTTCTGTTAGTATGAGTGAGCGTCTTTCCCAGCTCCCGGTCTTTCTAAACAACAACGGGTTCTAATAAATTCAGCCTTGTCATGGCTGGTTGAGGTTAGAATTCATAAAGGTGGGTAGATATGGCTGCAGTAGATTCTTCCGACCGAGTCCCAGTAGCAGAGTCTTGAGGCACGGATCTAACGGCAAGGGAATCAGCGGTTGATCGCGATTCATCAGTCGCAATTCTCCCAGCAGCTATCCATTTTAGTTCGCCAGTCAATGACTGAGCTGTGATTGCATAGGTGGTAGAGCAAGCTGGAGCGGAGGCAGCCTATTCTTCTTATTGCTAACAGCCTATTAGGGATTCCAGTATAGTAAGAAGCAACAGGAGAAGAAAGACAGAAAGAAAAAAGAGCAATACTATATATATATAAATTTTCTTCGATGTTCTCGATCTTGCAAGTCAACAATTCCGTACTTTGGAAAGGAGTAGCGGGTAAGGTCGCATCTCACAAGGGCGAAACCTGGTTCCTTTAGGTCTGCCAACATCACTGATTGGGGAAGATCAAAGTCCATTACAGTCTCGCAAAAGCAAAGGAAAGTAAAAAAAAAAAAGGAAAGAAAGTAATACAGAACAGCGCTCCTGAATGAGCTTCTTTGTATCAGTACTTCGGTCTCGGAAACCAAACACTAACTGTTGGAGTATCCGCGTCAAGGCAGTTGGTCATGAGTGATTGCCCCTTGCCAATGGTTCAGGTTTTTATTCCTTTAAGGTAGCTGGGTAGTTCCTGAGTTAGGAGTTCGAGTTGTAGCGGATAAAAGATCTTATATCTTATATATATAGTTCCTCTTTCCTTGCTTCTTAGTTTGTCTAGGAGCAGGAGTAAGAAGTCATAAGTAGTGGTGAATCCGTGTAGCTGTCAGCTTAAATGGTAGTTGTTTATTCTCACCCGGTAGCTGCTTTTAGTGAATAATATCTCTTGCTTGGAGCTCTTCTTCGTCCTTCGACCTTTTCGAGAATGATGTCTTCTCTTCTGGCTTTGGTGGTCGTGGTATAGCCTTTATAGAATATCCTCTTCCCCAGGAAAGCTAACTCAATAGGAATTCTCTCTCTCGCTGATGCTATTGAATCCGCTGTAGTTGGTCTTACCGGTCTTGGTGGTAGGGCAGTAGGAGTAAAGGCAATAGGATCAGTATTAGGGCTTAAAGAGAATGTTCTGCCAGAGAATAACTAATAGATGAATCGGCTGCAAGTCTTTTAGCCACAGACGCTCTTGCTAGAATAACCGGCAATGGTCAACTATCCATTGTCAAAGTCTCCGCCCTTTTGGTGCTATCATCGTATATATAAATATAATATAATAGATCACGCCTCTAACTATCAATTTCATAAGAGAAGCAAGGGTGCTTGCAGATTGGAAAGTAGTACGCCCGGTTCACCAGGATTCCCTGGTAGGGCATCCAGGACATACCAGGTTCTACCACAGCAGGGCCCCCAGCCCCTCTCTTCATTGACTCTTGGTACCTAGACACTTTGAATCAATCCCCTCTGTATATGTATCTGAGTTCGACACTCCATCCCAGATCTCTAGGAAAAGGGCTGAGAGCAAGACCATATCTAGTGAAAGTGACTAGCCCCTATACTAGCTCTAGCTCTTTGTTATGAGAACAAAGAGTTTGACAGTTATGATTGAAATTGAACGAATATTAATTTAGTGAATTAGTGAATCTAACTTCCATCGACTAAGATTCTAGCATTCAGCCGTGCCATTTCTTTATTAGTTTAAGCTTGAAGTGTGAATGGATTCCCAGATAAGAAGCGCTACCCAATATTGAGCATGTGTCGGTAAAGGAAATCACAAATGAAAGGAAGTGAGCGGAAAGTCTTTCTCGGTACTTTAGCATGGTAATGAAGAGGAAATCCTGTAAGTGAAGGCCAAGGAGGGCTGACATAATTGATTCATGCTTTGCCTTATATAAGAAGGATGCCTATAAAAAGCTTTTTTACCATAAGATGCTTTATTCTCCATAAATGATTTCCTAGTTCGATTTCGATACTTGCATCAAGTGGTCTTTCCCTTTCAGCCCCTGCATCCTATCCTATACTTGACGAGCTAGTTTCAGTTGTTGGAATTGCTTTCCTTCCCCTGGCAAGTAAAGAGCTAGAGGATTAGGTCAGGCACAAAAAAAAGAGACTGTTTCAATCCAGCGGATACAGTACTTATGAAGCATGAAAATAGAAAAGAATGCTCTTTGGGCATTGCTTGTGTCGACCAGCCAAGCAGATGAGATTCTGTCTCTTCCTTTACTTTACTATTATCACTGACATTAAGGTTGACTCTCTCCTTGCTCGTTTCACTCCTTTCCGTGAAGAGCATAGTAGGCACCAAGTCGCAGTGACAACGCCTTCCAGCGTTGGTCCTCCGGTAATCAAGCAACAAGCAAGAACAAACAATCATTCATCGGAGGGAGCGTGGATTGTTTTCAAGTCAGGCAGATAGGTGCTCCTTTACTTTAACTTTAAGACCATTGATTGTCGCTCTTTGAACAGGCAGAGACGAACACACAATTCCAACGGCAGGAGGAGGAGGATAGACTTTCGAACCCGACACATCCACTGCACGATCCTTTGAGCCGTAGTTCCGGGATTGGATTGCAAAGGGAGCGGGAATGCTTTGAAGCTCAACGAAGTCAAAGCCCGTTGCCCGTTGACCTAGGAGGGATCTATGGAGTTCTCTCTGTCCTCCCTTTGCTTGAACTGGACAAAAGGTGCTTTGCACTATATGCTGGCTCGCCCGGTCAAGTAGCCAGTCAATCCAGCCGTTTTCTTGTTTGGTGCGCTAGTGTGCCTGACTTATAAGTAGGCGTTTTCTTCGCTGGGTTAGATTCCCGATCCACTCCTCTTCATTCGCAGGAAGCATTACTCATTTCTTCAGAGTTGCAGAAAAGGCTACCGATTCCCCACTGACTATTATGTAAGGGCTTGACCTTGGATGAGAAATTCATGGCTAAGTTAGTCCGTTTTTAAAATAGTACGAAGCTTTCAATTCAAGCACCTTTTTTCTATACTAAAGGCCAAAGGGAAGTTGAAGCCCAACATCCCGTGGTCGGGATGGACACCGGTCTGGCCCACACCTACATGGACTTTAAATTGACTTCTGATCGTCACTTTGCTTACCTCACCTTACCTGCTCAATCTCCTAAGGGCGGGGACGGTGGCGGGGTTCCAGGTCGGAGTTCCCTTAGAACGGTCAGTAGGGGGCTGATCTTGAGTTCAACCCCCTCTCCAGGAATATTTGAATAGAACCCCACCCCCTTATCTATAGCTTTCATTTCGAGTGCCTTTCTATCTTTTCGATGGACAAACAGGGCTAGAAAAGAGATAGATGAGGAAGAGCCCTGGAGAAAAAGAAAGGTCATTTGTGAAATAAAAACTCTGTCGTCTTTTGTGAAAAACTCGATCCAGTGTGCGATTGTTTCCGCCATATCTA
>JAUJEM010000108.1:0-2500 GCA_030448935.1 Citrus cavaleriei
ACCCAAGGTCCAACTACGAGCTTTTTAATCGCAACAACTTAAATATACGCTATTGAGCTGAATTACCGCTACCGCACCAGACTTGCCCTCCAATGGATCCTCGTTAAGGGATTTAGATTGCACTATTCCAATTCACTGCACTACAAGAGCCCTGCATTATTATTTATTGTCACTACTCTCCCCAGGTCGATTGCAATTTGCGCGCTCGTCGCCTTCCTTGGATGTGGTAGCTGCTTTCTCAGCTCCCTCCGACCGAACCTCACTTCTCCGCCACCCGCCACCACCATGGTAGGCCTCTGTCCTACCACTCAGTTGATAGGGTGTAGTGAATGACATGCCGCCGTGACGGTGGGCCTTGCGATCCGCCGAAAGCATTTAATCACGCAGCAATGGCAGAGCCCGCCGACCTTTATCTACAAATGATCCTTCCAGAAGTTTGGAGCTCACATGGGATGGCTTAGAATTACTACTCGAGACAAGCATATCAAACAAACTATAATGATCAACCAGTAGCATTCCCTTCCCCGACGGCTGCATACTTCGCATGACCCGCCCTTCCGGGGTCCTGCCTGGGCCTCTACGTCGCCAAGACAAGCTGGCTCGCCAAGAGACGAGGTGCAGAAGCTTGGATTACTGAGGCCAGACTCACGCCCATGCATGGCAGATTCCGCGATCCGGGAGAGAACGGGCGAGACTTCGCGGCCGAGGCGGGTTGTTATTCGAGCGAGGCACGCCGAACACGGAGCGCCGCTGGCCCACCTCCCCGCACCAGTATGCGCTGGAAGTGACGGGAAACTGGAACTTAATCGCTTATGGTAAGCAACACAGATACCGACCTAACTCCTCAAGGCAACAATGCGCTTGGGGAAAGATCAAGTGACGGGCCTCGAGCAGTTCGGTGCACGAGCACCTGAGCCCGCCGGGAATGACGCCCTCCAATCACCACCACACGCCTGCCGCTCACTTGGCTATGACCTTGCCGAGCGCTCCCAGGCCCGGGGCTACCCAAGGCCGGGTCTACGGAAGCACCAAGCAAGGTTGCTGGAAGATCATTTTGACGCTAAAAAAGCAAATATATACTTGCTTTTCCGCAAAAACAAGGTCGTTTCACTTGGCTACTTACCTTGCCGTAGCTGGCCCTGAGCCTGGAGCACTGCTGCTGGGGTCATGAAGTACCAAGGTTAAGAATCCATCGGACGCGAAAAGCAGCACATATTTCACTTTTCCAAGAAAAACAAGGTCGCTGAAAGTCGCCGAATGACGCCGACAGCCTTCGACCACAGCATTCGGTCGGACGTCCCCAGAAAACTGCTGACCAAGGTCGGCAGCATGTTTGACACAACAGCCGGGCAATCACCACCCGGGACCCAGGGCACCTCTCTCACCCTTACTCCCCTAAAGAGGTCTTAGAGCTTTTGATCTAGCAAAGAATAGACACCCCCAATACTGAAATACCCCCACCCCCAAAAAAAAAAAAAAAATATATTGAATGGTCTCGATTTTTTGGTAGATCGTCAAGAAAATATGAAGAATTTTTCAAGAGAAAGAAAAAAATGGAGTGCAAAGAGGTATTTTTAGCCGCATCAAGACACGCAGACAGGTTAGTCATTTCCCGCACATGTAACCTCCTTCGTACAGAATGACCAAAGGAAGCTGCCAGCTAAGCTGCCTAGTTGCCAGACCATCGCAGAAGTTAATTGTGCAAGGGGTTCCATCATGCATGGCCTCCATCAAGCAACATGGGCAGAAACAGCGCTGCACCACCGGCACCTATCTGCAAGCAACAGCGCCGCCAGCTGCACCATCAAGGCAAGCAAGCCAACACAAGCGCAGCACCATCGGCGACACTGAGCGCAGGCAGAGCACCATCGCCACGCAGCACGCGCCAACGCGCGGCACCATCGCCACGCAGCAGCAAGCCAGCGCGCGCACCATCACAGAACAAGCAAGCCACGCAAGCAGCACCATCACAGGCAACAAGCAAGCCAGCGCTACAGCACCATCGCTGCTGACAGCTAGCGCGCCAACGCGAGGCACCATCGCCGCAGCTAGCGCCAACGCCGAGGCACCATCGCTGCCGCAACAAGTGCGCTGCTGGCACCATCGCTACTGACAGCAAGATTGTGCGCAGCACCATCGCTGCCGCGATTGCTGGCAGCCAGGCCGCCTGCGACGGGCACCATCGCTACGCAGCAGCGCGCCAACGCCGAGGCACCATCACCATCGCATGGCAAGCTCGCGCTGCACCATCGCTGCGACGGATGTTTTAGGGATTGGGCGCTGTGAGTACTTATCGCTGCAGCTTGAAGCAGATTGCAGGCACTATCGCTGCCGCAGCTAGCAAGCCAGCGGCACCATCGCAGTAAAGCAAGCCATCGCGCTGCACCATCGCTACAGACTAAGCAGCCTGGCGGCACCATATCGCGCGCTGACAGCTTAGATTGGCACAGAGCACCATCGCGCTACCGCAGCATTATCGGGCGCCAACGCTGAGGCACCA
>JAUJEM010000108.1:7500-27500 GCA_030448935.1 Citrus cavaleriei
AAGCCGGGCTCTTCCTGCCGCCGCTACTAAGGGAATCCCGGTAAGTTTTTTTCTCCGCTTTATTGATATGCTTTTAAACTCAGCGGGTAATCCCGCCCGACTGGGGTCATGAGAGGCAGAAGGCGCTATGCTGGAGCATCGTGGTCGCAGAGTCCCCACTGAGACCGGGCGCGCGCGGAGCTCGAGAGGCTTTTGTTTCGCCACCGATCGCCGCGGCTTCGGTCGCCGAGGACTCAGATTTGGCCAACCGCGAGCGGTCAGCGCACGGAGGCCATCTCCGCCCGCACCGGGGCCCCGCCTTTGGTTTGGGGGGGGGGTGGGGCAACGATGCGTGACACCCAGCAGACGTGCCTCGCCTAATGGCTTGGGGCGCAAGGCGCTCAAAGACTCGATGGTTCACGGATTCTGCACCACACCAAGTATCGTGATTTCGCCACGCTCTTCATCGATGAGAGCCGAGATATCCGCTGCCGAGAGTCGTTTTGATACATGTGAAAGAAGGCGCGCACCCCGCGCGCACTGCCTCCGGGGCCGCGGGAGCGTGCCTCTCGTTAGATTTCTTGGCGCAGTCCGCGCCGGGGCCTGCTGAGCCACAGCCGGGAGGGGGACGAGTCCTCTCCTCGCGGCGTGGGCGGGAAGGAGGAGCGCCCTGCGGACGCGCACCCCTCCCGGCCACGGTGATATCAACTGTTCGCGGGTCGCTCACGGGCAGGTTTCGATAATGATCCTTCCGCAGTTCACCACGGAAACCTTGTTACGACTTCTCCTTCCTCTAAATGATAAGGTTCAGTGACTTCTCGCGACGTCGCAGGCAGCGAACCGCCCGCCGCCGCGATCCGAACACTTCACCGACCATTCAATCCAGAGAGCGACGGCGGTGTGTACAAAGGGCGTGGACGTAGTCAACGCGAGCTGATGACTCGCGCTACTAGGAATTCCTCGTGAAGACCAACAATTGCAATGATCTATCCCCATCACGATGAAATTTCAAAGATTATCGGCCCGCTTCGCCAAGGCTATAGACTCGTTGAATACATCGCAGTTAGCGCGCGGCATGGCCCGTAACATCTAAGGGCATCACTGCACTGCTATTGCCTCAAACTTCCTTGGCCTAAGCGGCCATAGTCCCTCTAAGAAGCTGGCCAATGAGGATACCTCCGCATAGCTAGTTAGCAGGCCGAGGTCTCGCTTGCTAACGGAATTAACTGCATAAATCGCCCACCAACTAAGAACGCCATGCACCACCACCCATAGAATCAAGAAAGAGCTCTCACCACAATCCTTACTATGTCCTGACCTCGTAAGTTTCCCCGTGTTGAGTCAAATTAAGCCGCAGGCTCCACTCCCGGTGGTGCCCTTCCGTCAATTCCTTTAAGTTTCAGCCTTGCGACCATACTCCCCCTAACCCAAAGACTTTGATTTCATAAGGTGCCAACGAGTCCTAAAAGTAACATCCGCCGATCCCCGGGTCAGATCGCTTATGGTTGAGACTAGGACGGTATTCGATCGCCTTTCGAGCCCCCAACTTTCGCTTTGATTAATGAAAACATCCTTGGCAAATGCTTTCGCAGCTTGTTCGCCTTTCATAAATCCAAGAATTTCACCGACTATGAAATAATTAATGCCCCCGACCGTCCCTCGTTAATCATTACCCGATCCCGAAGGCCAACACAGACCGAAATCCATGATGTTATCCCATGCTAATGTATACAGAGCGTAGGCTTGCTTTGAGCACTCTAATTTCTTCAGTAATAAAGGCCGGTGGCACGACTCCGCCGCTAAGGCCTGAGCGCATCGCGCAGTAGGGACGAATGGCCGGGTGCACACCGCGAGGCGGACCGGCCGACCCAACCCAAGGTCCAACTACGAGCTTTTTAACTGCAACAACTTAAATATACGCTATTGAGCCGGAATTACCGCGGTCGCCGGGCACCCGACTTGCCCTCCAATGGATCCTCGTTAAGGGATTTAGATTGTACTATTCCAATTACTGCACTCATAGAGCCCCAGATTGTTATTTATTGTCACTACCTCCCCGTGTCGATTGTAATTTGCGCGCCCGCCGCCTTCCTTGGATGTGGTAGCCGCTGCTCGTGCTCCCTCCCGAATCGAACCCTAATTCTCCGTCACCCGCCACCACCATGGTAGGCCTCTATCCTACCATCGAAAGTTGATAGGCAGAAATTTGAATGATGCGTCGCCGCACGGTGGCCTTGCGATCCGCCGAGTTATCATGAATCATCGAGCAACGGCAGAGCCCGCGCGACCTTTTATCTAATAAATGCATCCCTTCCAAAAGTCGGGTTTGGTGCACGATAGCTCTAGAATTACTACGTTATCCGAGTAGCAAATACCATCAAACAAACTATAATCGATTTAATGAGCCATTCGCAGCTTTCACAGCCTCAATTAGTTCATACTTACACATGCATGGCTTAATTTGAGACAAGCATATGACTACCGGCAGGATCAACCAGGTAGCATTCCTTCCCGACGCGGCGCCCGCATGACCCGCCCCCTCTCGGGGCCCTGCTCGGGCCTCGGCCGGTCGGGCCAAGACGGGTGCGGCGGTCGTCATACAAGAGACGATGCGTGTAGCTTGACGATTGAGGCCAAGACTCACGTCCATGCACAGCATTCCGCATCCGAGAGAACGGGCAGAGACTTCGTGGGCCGAGGCGGCAAGCTGCCCGAGCGCGAGGCACGCCGGGAACACGGAAGGCCGCTGGCCCACCCCGCACCTAAGGGCACAAGGCGGACGGGGAAAACCAAACCAGAAATTCCGTTTTGTTGGTAAGCAACACAGATACCGAACGAACCTCAAGGCAACAGCTGCGCTTTGGGAAAGACAAGCGGACGGCCTTCGAGCAGTTCGTGCACGAGCACGGAGCCTCGCCGACCGACGCTCCAATCACCACTCACACGCCTCTGCCGCTCACTTGGCTATGACTTGCCGAAAGGCCCCGCAGTTCAAGCAATTGCCGCGGGCCCACGGAAGCACCAAGCAAGGCTAAGCCAGCACCATCTGGACGCGAAAAGCAGCACACATTTACTTTTTCCGCAAAAACAAGGTCGCTCACTTGGCTACGACCTTGCCGAGCGCCCCGCATGCCCAAGCAATTGCCGTTGGGTCTACGGAAGCACCAAGCAAGGCTAAGCCAGAACCATCGACGCGAAAAGCAGCACACATTTACTTTTTCCGCAAAAACAAGGTCGCTGAAAGTCGCTGAATGACGCCGAGCGAGCTCGACCGCGACATTCGACGGACGCCCCAAAACCAAGGACCAAGGCCGAGCAGCAAGGCTAAGGCCAACAAAGGCCGGGCACCCACCACCCGACCTAGGCACCTCTCATCCCTTACCCCTAAAGAGGTCTTAGAGCTTTTTTTGATCTAGCAAAGAATAGACACCCCCAATACTGAGCTGACCCCCACCCCAAAAAAAAAAAAAATAATATATTGAATTTTTGTCTGATTTTTTGAATCATTGTCAAGAAAATTATGAAGAATTTTTCAAGAGAAAGAAAAAAATAAATGGAGTGCAAAAAGAGGTATTTTTAGCCGCATCGCATCGCAGATTGTAAGGCCATTTCCCGCACAGCTAACCTCCCTTCGTGCGAGAAATGACCAGTGGAAGCGCCGCAGCCAGCGCGCAGCCGCGCGCACCATCGCGCAGCACCAGCCCGCCCGCGCGCTGCTCCATCAAGCTGGCACCAGCGCGCGCCACCATCGCTGCAAACAACAGTACCATCGCACGACGCTGCACCATCGCTGGGCTAGCAGCAAGCCAGCAGCGCGGTGCACCATCGCCGCAGAAGCAAGCCAGCGCGCAGCACCATCGCGACAGCTTGCAGATTGTGCGCAGCACCATCGCTGCGCAGCTAGCGCGCCAACGCGCGAGGCACCATCGCCGCAGCAAGCAAGCCAGCGCTAACTGGCACCATCGCTACGCAGAACAAGCAAGCCAGCCAGCACCATCGCCGCGCAACAAGCAAGCCAGCACAAGGCACCATCGCTCGCTGACAGCGAGATTCCGCGCTGCAGCCCCATCGCGCAGCTAGCTAGCGCTAACGCGAGGCACCATCGCCGCAGCAAGCAGCAAGCCAGCTGGCACCATCGCTACAGAACAAGCAAGCCAGCAAGGCACCATCGCGACAGCGTAGATTGCGCGCAGCACCATCACGCAGCTAGCGCCAACGCTGGTGGCACCATCGCTGCGGCGCAAGAAGCTCGCTGCACCATCGCGCCGCTGACAGCGAGATTGGCGCCGCAGCACCATCGGTGCAGCAAGCCAGCGCTGAAGCGCAGCCAGCAGGCCAACGCGAGGCACCATCGCCGGCACCATGCGATACAGCAAGTAGGCACCATGGCATCGCCACAAGCAAGCTCCCGCTGGCGCACCATCGCTGACAGCAGATTGGCAGATTACGCTACGCACACCATCGCCGCAGCGCAAGAGGCACCATCGCTACAGCAAGGCAAGCCAGCCGCCGTGGCACCATCGCCGCAACAAGCAAGCCAGCCGCTGCACCATCGCTGTGAATAAGAAAGCCATCGCGCGCACCATCGCTAGCTGACAGAGAGATTGCGCCAGCACCATCGGGTGCAGCAGCAAGCCAGCCGCGCGCAGCTAGCAGGCCAACGCGCGGCACCATCGCCGCAGAAAATGCGGCAAGCGCCGAGGCACCATCGCGCACTAGCAAGCTCCGCGCGCACCATCGCGATAATGTAGATTGCGCGCAGCACCATCGCGACAGAGCAGCAAGCCAGCGCGCAGCTAGCGCGCCAACGCAAGGCACCATCGCTGGCAGCAAGCGCAGCAAGCGCGGCACCATCATCGCTGGCAGCAAGCCAGCCAGCCAGCGTCTGCTAGTGCGAGAAATGGCACGACAAGGCCTCGCCACTTGCGCGCGAGGCTGGGCCGCTTGGCAAGGCCGCCGCACGCGAGGCTGCCCACGCCCGCGCCAAGGCATCGAACTCGCGCGCGAGGCTGCGGATGCCCGAGCAGCCCATGCTTCACCCACTCGCGAGGAACAGGCACAGCTCGCCAAGGGCAGGCTGCGCAGCGCAGCGCACGCCGCGGGCAAGGATGCAGCCTGTGCTCGCGCTGCAACTGCCCACGCTGGCGAGGCAAGCAGCGCGCCGCGGGGCAAGCGGCGCAGGTCGCGGGCAAGCTGCCCGCGATCGCGGGCAGGCAGCGCTATGAGCAAGCCGCGCAAGACGGCACCATCGCGAGATTGCGCGCGCACCTCGCCGCCGCCAGCTTGTTCGCGCCTCGCCGGGCACTTCCTCGCAGTGGCGGGCGGGAAGCCGCCGCCGCCGCTTTGGGCTGCGCCGCTGTTCCATGGGGGCCGGATGGTGCAGCTAGCCTCCGCTCATGCGAGAAACTACCACGGGCAGTGGGACAAGCGTCCCACTTGTTTTGAAGGCCTAGATTTTTTGCGCGGACGCAGAACATGGGATGGGGGGTTAGGGAACAATTTTTTTTTGTACTGAAAACAGCTTTTAAAATCGTCCAAAATGGAGAAAAACAGTTTTAAAAATAATCCAAAATGGAGAAACCGGGACACAAAAACTCGGAAGAAGTAGTAAACGGCACCGTAATGGGCTGAAATTTTAGAGAGCTGCCAGATATCTCATGGGACCAAAAAGTGGGGGAAATTATGCCGAGTCCGGTCCCAAATTTTATAAAATGGCAAAAACCGTGAGCTATACAAAGACACGGATTTTGCCCAAATTTCGAGTTTACTGGGAGGGAGGGGATTTTTGGCCGGAATTGTATATATGTGCGGGAGTTAACCGCCGGAGGAGACGGAAGTCGATTCCGAGGTCCGATCTCGCTTTTATGGCCAATTTATCAACGCCAAACGTGGCCGAGAATTGGTCTGATTGTGGCGTAACCGGGCGGGGGCCTCCCGAGGGGGCAAGTATCGCAACCCTCTCGATTTAAACAGGAAAATAATGCGAGACCGCCCATTTTTTTCGCCAAAATCCTTGTGCCAAATTTCGAGTTTTCGGCCAAGGTGGGATTTTTGGCTGATATTGTCGACGTTGGTGGAGTTAGCCATGTGCTCTTTGGCCAAATTTCGCTTTTGTGCCAGCCACTTAGATTTTGCCGAGAGTTAGCCTCATGAAAGCACAAGTCCACTCCGAGGCCCGAGCCTCCTTTCTGAGCCATCACACAAGTCTTTGTGCCGAGTTAGCCTCGTGCATTGGAGCAAGTGTGCCGCCTTTGTGCTGCCCGCCCCGTGAAAAAACACAAGTCCACTCCGAGCCTTGGGCGGGCAGTCCGTGGCGGGCAGCGCCGCAGGGGGCTAACCTCCGGCGGGTTCCAACAAGAGAAGACGGTGCGAGTGAGGGGGAGGGACGAATCTGAGCGACGAGGGCTGAATCTCGCGGATCGTGGGCAGCAAGGCCACTCGCCACTTACAATACCCCCGCCGCGTATTTAAGTCGCTCGCAAAGGATTCTACCCGCCGCCGATGGGAATTACGATTCAAGGCGGCCGCCGGGCCCTTCCGCCGCGGGGCTTGGCCTACGACACGTGCTCCTCGGGGACCGGGAGGTCCTTATCGCGGGTCGGGTAAACGGCGGCGGGCGCGACGCTGCCGCTTCTAGCCCGATTCTCGACTTAGAGGCGTTTCAGTCATAATCCAACAAGACGCAGAAGCCGCGCACATCGCTTTTCAACCAAGCGCGATGACCAATTGTGCGAATCAACGGTTCCTCTCGTATTTCAGGTTGAATTACTATTACGACGCAGCTCATCGCAGGGTAAAACTAACTCGCCTCACGACGGCCTAAAACCCACCACGCCCTATTGGTGGGTGAACAATCCAACACTTGGTGAATTTTCGTCACAATGATAGGAAGAGCCGACATCAAGGATCAAAAAGCAACGCCGCTTATGAACGCTGGCTGCCACAAGCCGCTTATCCCCGTGGTAACTTTTCCGACACCTCTAGCTTCAAATTCAAGGTCTAAAGGATCGATAGGCCACGCCACGGTTCAGATTCGCACTGAAAATCAGAATCAAACGAGCTTTTACCCTTTTGTTCCACACGAGATTGCTCGTTGAGCTCATCTTAGACACCGCGTTATCTTTTAACAGATGTGCCGCCCCACCCAAACTCCCCACCCGACAATGTCTTCCGCTGATCGCCCGTGAGGGGGCCTTGGGTCCAAAAAGAGGGGCAAGGCTCCCGCCTCCGATTCACTAATAAGTAAAATAACGTTAAAAGTAGTGGTATTTCACTTTCGCCGCTTCCGCTCCCACTTATACTACACCTCTCAAGTCATTTCACAAAGTCGGACTAGAGTCAAGCTCAACAGGTCTTCTTTCCCCGCCGATTCTCGCCAAGCCTGCTCCTTGGTCTGTGGTTTCGCCGGATAGTAGACAGGACAAAGCTGGGAATCTCGTTAATCCATTCATGCGCGCTACTAATTAGATGACGAGGCATTTGGCTACCTTAAGAGAGTCATAGTTACTTCCCGCCGCTTACCCGCGCTTGGTTGAATTTCTTCACTTTGACATTCGTGAGCACGGGCAGAAATCACATTGCGTGAGCATCCGCAGGACCATCGCAATGCTTTGTTTTAATTAAACAAATGGATTCCCTTGTCCGTACAGCCTGAAGTCGACTGCTCGACGCCCGGGAAGGCCCCGAAAGGGCTGCTCCGCCCAGTCCTCTCGGCCAAGACGCTGGCGACCCGCCTCGCCGCGGTGGCAGCTCGAGCAGTCCGCCGACAGCCGACGGGTTCGGACTGGGACCCCGTGCCCAGCCCTCGAGCCAATCCTTTCCCGGGTTACGGATCCATTTTGCCGACTTCCTTGCCTACATTGTTCCATCGACTGCAGGCTGCTCACCTTGAGACCTGACGCGGTTATGAGTACGACCGGCGCGGGCGGCACCCGGTCCTCCGGATTTTCAAGGGTCGGCGGGGCGCACCGACACCGCGCGACGGCGGTGCTCTTCCGCCGCTGACCCTACTCCGGCTGAGCCGCTTCTGTGGTGGGCAGGCCGTTAAATGTAAAAGATAACTCTTCCCGAGGCCCCCGCCGACGCCTCCGGACTCCCTAACGCTGCCGCCAGCCGCCGCTGGCCCCGGCTCGTGAATTTTAACCCGATTCCTTTTCAAGCTCGCGCGGCTGCGCTGGACGGGCTTCCCCGCCTCTTAGGATCGACTAACCCATGTGCAAGTGCCGCTCACATGGAACCTTTCCCCTTCTTCGCCTTCAAAGTTCTCATTTTAATTTTTGCTACTACCACCTAGATCTGCACCGACGGCCGCTCCGCCGGCTCAAGGCGCCCGGTTTTATGGGCGACCGCCGCGCCTCCTACTCATCGGGCTCGGCACTTGCCCCGACGGCCGGGTATAGGTCGCGCGCTTAAGCGCCATCCATTTTCGGGGCTAGTTGATTCGGCAGTGAGAGTTACACACTCCTTAGCGGATTTCGACTTCCATGACCACCGCCCCATTGTCTTAATCGACCAACACCTTTGTGGGTTCTAGGTTAGCGCGCAGCTTGGGCACCGTAACCCGGCTCCGGCTCATCCCGCACGCGCTTCGCTTACCAAAAATGGCCCACTTGAGCACTGATTCCGTGGCGCGGCTCAACGAAGCAGCCGCGCCGTCCTACCTATTTAAAGTTTGAGAATAGGTCGAGGGCGTTGCGCCCGATGCCTCTAATCATTGGCTTTACCCGATAGAACAAGCTTCCGGCCCAGCCTATCCCGAGGGAAACTTCTGAGGGAACCAGCTACTAGACGGTTCGATTAGTCTTTCGCCCCTATACCCAAGTCGATTTAACGATTTGCACGCCAAGACGCCGGGCCTCCACCGCAGTTTCTCCGGCTTCGCCCCGCCCGCATAGTTCACCATCTTTCGGGTCCCGACAGCATGCTCACACTCGAACCTTCTCGTAAGATCAAGGTCGGTCGGCGGTGCACCCGCGAGGGATCCCGCCAATCAGCTTCCTTGCGCTTACGGGTTTATCGGGCCTGACTCGCACACATGTCGACTTGGTCCGTGTTTCAAGACGGGCCGAATGGGAGCCCGCAGCCGATGCCGGAGCGCGCAGGCGCCTGGCACGCCCAAAGGCGCGCGCTGCCATCCACGATCGCGGGCGACGACGCCTCCACAGGCTTATCAAGGCCCGGCTTGGGCCGCCGCAATCCGCACGGTCCGCGCCCGAAGCGACGGGCGGACTGCTCGCTGCTCAAGATCCGACCGGGCGCACGCCGCCCCCATCCGCTCCCTCCCGACAATTTCAAGCACTTTGACTCTCTTTTCAAAGTCCTTTTCATCTTTCCTCATGGGTACTTGTTTGCTATCGGTCCTCGCCCGTATTTAGCCTTGGACGGAATTTACCGCCTGATTTGGGCTGCATTCCCAAACAACCCGACTCGCAGACAGCGCCTCGTGGTGCGACAGTGGTCCGGCGCGACGGGGCTCTCACCTCTCCGGCGCCCTTCCAGGGGACTTGGGCCCGGTCCGCCGCCGAGGACGCTTCTCCAGACTACACCTGGACGCCTGGGGCGCCCGATTTTTCAAGCCGGGCTCTTCCTGGTTCGCCGCCACACTAAGGGAATCCCCTGTAAGTTTTTTTCCTCCGCTTTATTGATATGCTTAAACTCAGCGGGTAATCCCGCCCGACTGGGTCGCGAGAGGCAGCTGAAGGCTATGCTGAGCATCGTGGTCGCAGAGTCCCCACTGAGACCGGGCGCGCCGCGGAGCTCGAGAGGCTTTTGTTTCGCCACCGACGCCGCGGCTTTGGTCGCCGAGGACTCAGATTGGGCCAACCGCGAGCGGTCAGCGCACACGGAGGCCACCTCCGCCCGCACCCCGGGGCCCCGCCTTGGTTTGGGGGTGGGGTGGGGCAACGATGCGTGACACCTGTGCAGACGTGCCTCGGCCTAATGGCTTGGGGGCGCACTTCATGCTCAAAGACTCGATGGTTCACGGGATTCTGCATTCACACCAAGTATCGATTTCGCCACGCTCTTCATCGATGCGCAGAGCCGAGATATCCGCTGCCGAGAGTCGCTTTTGGATACATGTGAAAGAAGGCCGCACCCGCGGCGCACTGCCTCCGGCCGCGGAGCGTGCTCTCTCGTTAGATTTCCTGGCGCAGTCCGCGCCGGGGTTCGTTGAGCCGCCAGCCGGGAGCGGGACGAGTCCTCTCTCGCGCGGCGTGGGCGGGAAGGAGGAGCGCCTGCTGCGGACGCGCACCCTCCCGCCGCCGGTGATATCAACTGTTCGCGGGTCGCTGGCCGGGCAGGTTTCGATAATGATCCTTCCGCAGTTCACCTACGGAAACCTTGTTACGACTTCTCCTTCCTCTAAATGATAAGGTTCAGTGGACTTTCGCGACGTCCGCAGGCAGCGAACCGCCCGCCGCCGCGATCCGAACACTTCACCGACCATTCAATCGGTAGGAGCGACGGCGGTGTGTACAAAGGGCGTGGACGTAGTCAACGCGAGCCGATGACTCGCGCTTACTAGGAATTCCTCGTTGAAGACCAACAATTGCAATGATCTATCCCCATCACGATGAAATTTCAAAGATTACCCGGCCCGCGGCCAAGGCTATAGACTCGTTGAATACATCGCAGAAGCGCGCGTGCGGCCCGTAACATCTAAGGGCATCATGCACTGTTATTGCCTCAAACTTCCTTGGCCTAAGCCGCCATAGTCCCTCTAAGAAGCTGGCCACTTGAGGGATACCTCCGCATAGCTAGTTAGCAGGCCGAGGTCTCGCTCGCTAACGGAATTAACCAGACAAATCGCTCCACCAACTAAGAACGCCATGCACCACCACCCATAGAATCAAGAAAGAGCTCTCTCCCCACAATCCTTACTATGTCCTGACTCGGTAAGTTTTCCCGTGTTGAGTCAAATTAAGCCGCAGCTCCACCACGGTGGTGCCCTTCCGTCAATTCCTTTAAGTTTCAGCCTTGCGACCATACTCCCCCGAACCCAAAGACTTTGATTTTCATAAGGTGCCAGCGGAGTCCTAAAAGTAACATCCGCCGATCCTCGGTCGGCATCGCTTATGGTTGAGACTAGACGGATCTCGATCGCCTTCGAGCCCCCAACTTTCGTTTCTTGATTAATGAAAACATCCTGGCAAATGCTTTCAGCTTGTTCGCCTTTCATAAATCCAAGAATTTCACTCCGACTATGAAATACGAATGCCCCCGACTCGTCCCCTCGTTAATCATTACTCCGATCCCGAAGGCCAAATGTAACAGACCGAAATCCTATGATGTTATCCCATGCTAATGTATACAGAGCGAGGCTTGCTTTGAGCACTCTAATTTCTTCAGTAACAGCTGGGCCGGTGGCACGACCCGGCCAAGCTTAAGGTGGAGCGCATCGCCGGCAGTAGGGACGAGCGGGCCGGCACACCGCGAGGCGGACCGGCCGACCCAACCCAAGGTCCAACTACGAGCTTTTTAACCGCAACAACTTAAATATACGCTATTGAGCCGGAATTACCGCGGTCGCCGGCACCGACTTGCCCTCCAATGGATCCTCGTTAAGGGATTTAGATTGTACTTTATTCCATTACTGCACTCATAGAGCCCGGTATTGTTATTTATTGTCACTACCTCCCGTGTCGATTGGGTAATTTGCGCGCCGCCGCCTTCCTTGGATGTGGTAGCCGCCGTGCTCCCTCTCCTAATCGAACCCCATTCTCCGTCACCCGCCACCACCATGGTAGGCCTCATCCTACCATCGAAAGTTGATAGGGCAGAAATTTGAATGATGCGTCGCCGCACGGTGGCCTTGCGATCCGCCGAAGTTATCATGAATCATCGCAGCAACGGCAGAGCCCGCGCGACCTTTTATCTAATAAATGCATCCTTCCAAAAGTCGGGTTTGGTGCACGATAGCTCTAGAATTACTACGGTTATCCGAGTAGCAAATACCATCAAACAAACTATAATCGATTTAATGAGCCATTCGCAGCTTCACGCCCAATTAGTTCATACTTACACATGCATGGCTTAATCTTTTGAGACAAGCATATGACTACCGGCAGGATCAACCGTGTAGCATTCTTTCCCGACGCCGGCGCCCGCATGACCCGCCCCTCTCTCCTGGCCCCGCTCGGGCCTCGGGCGGTCGGCCAAGACGGGGTGCGGCGGTCGTCATACAAGAGACGATGCGTGTAGCTTGACGATTGAGGCCAAGACCTCACGCCCATGCACAGCATTCCGCATCCGAGAGAACGGGCAGAGACTTCGTGGGCCGAGGCGGCTGCTGCCCGAGCGCGAGGCACGCCGGAACACGGAGCTGCTTCGCGCCCACCCCGCACTCCGTAAGGGCACAAGGCGGACGGGAAAACCGAAACCAGAAATTCCGCTTTTGTTGGTAAGCAACACAGATACCGAACGAACCTCAAGGCAACAGCTGCGCGCTTTGGGAAAGATCAAGCGACGGCCTTCGAGCAGTTCGTGCACGAGCACGGAGCTCGCCGACCGACGCCTCCAATCACCACTCACACGCCCTGCCGCTCACTTGGCTATGACCTTGCCGAAGGCCCCGCAGTTCAAGCAATTGCCGCTGGCCCACGGAAGCACCAAGCAAGGCTAAGCCAAAGACCGCCGGACGCTAAAAGCAGCACACATTTACTTTTTTCCGCAAAAACAAGGCCGCTCACTTGGCTACGACCTTGCCGAAGGCCCCGCATGCCCCAAGCAATTGCCGCTGGGTCTACGGAAGCACCAAGCAAGGCTAAGCCAGAACCATCGACGAAAAAAGCAGCACACATTTACTTTTTCCGCAAAAACAAGGTCGCTGAAAGTCGCCGAATGACGCCGAGCGAGCTCGACCGCGACATTCCGACGGACGCCCCAAAACGGGCGACCAAGGCCGAGCAGCAAGGCCAAGGCCAACAAAGGCCGGGCACCCACCACCCGACCTAGGCACCTCTCATCCCTTACCCCTAAAGAGGTCTTAGAGCTTTTTTTTGATCTAGCAAAGAATAGACACCCCCAATACTTGAAATGACCCCACCCCAAAAAAAAAAATATATTGAATTTTGGTCTGATTTTTTTGCATCATGGTCAAGAAAATATGAAGAATTTTTCAAGAGAAAGAAAAAAAAAATGGAGTGCAAAAAGAGGTATTTTTAGCCGCATCGGCACGCAGACAGTAAGGCCATTTCCCGCACAGCCTAACCTCCTTCGCGAGAAATGACCAGTGGAAGGCCGCAGCCAGCGCGCAAGCGCGCGGCACCATCGCGCAGCACCAGCCCGCCTGCGCGCGGCTCCATCGCGGCACCAGCGCGCGCCACCATCGCTGGGCAACAGCGCGCACGCCGCTGCACCATCGCCGCAGCAGCAAAGCGCAGCGGCACCATCGCGCGCGCAGGAAGCAAGCCAGCACACAGCAGCACCATCGCTACGCTGACAGCGAGATTGCGCGCAGCACCATCGCGCGCAGCTAGCGCGCCAACGCCAGGCACCATCGCCACAGCAAGCAAGCCAGCGCCGCACCATCGCCGCAACAAGCAAGCCAGCGCGCAGCACCATCGCGCGCAACAAGCAAGCCAGCGCGGCACCATCGCTACATGACAGCGAGATTGCGCGCAGCCCCATCGCCAAGCGCAGCTAGCGCCAACGCGAGGCACCATCGCGCGCAGCAGCAAGCAAGCCAGCGCCGCAGCACCATCGCGCGCAACAAGCAAGCCAGCGCGCTGCACCATCGCTATCGCAAGGACAGCGAGATTGCGCGCAGCACCATCGCGCAGCAGAAGCGCGCCAACGCGAGGCACCATCGCGCGATCAATCAAGCAAGCTCGCGCTGCGAGGCACCATCGCGCGCGGACAGCGAGATTTCGCGCAGCACCTTCGGGTGCAGCATGCAAGCCTGCGCGCGCTGCTAGCAGGACAACGCGAGGCTCCATCGCGCAGCATGCAAGCCATCGCGAGGCACCATGGCGCGCACACAAGCAAGCCGCGCTGGCGGCACCATCGCGCGCAGACAGCGAGATTACGCGCGCCACCATCGCCGCAGCAAGCGCTGCACCATCGCGCGCAGCCAAAGGCAACCAGCGAGGCACCATCGCGCCAGCAACAAGCAAGCCAGCTGCCAGGCACCATCGCGCGCAACAAGCAAGCCATCGCTGCACCATCGCAATGACAGCGAGATGGGCGCGCAGCACCATCGGGTGCAGCAAGCATTGCGCCAGCACCATCAGGCAGGAGCAGGCCAACGCGCTGCACCATCACCATCACGCAGCAGCGGGCAAGCGCGAGGCACCATCGCGCGCACCAGCAAGCCAGCGCGCTGCACCATCGCTGATAGCGAGATTGCGCGCAGCACCAGCACCATCAGCGAGCAGCGCAGCTAGCGCCAACGCAAGGCACCATCGCGCAGCAAGCAAGCGCGAGGCACCATCGCTGGCAGCAAGCAAGCCAGCGCGCGGCCCGTTAGTGCGAGAAATGGCACGACAAGGCACTGGCCACTTGCGCGAGGCTGCTCGGCTGGCAAGGCTGGGCACTCGCACGCACGCGAGGCTGCCCACGCCCGCGCCAAGGCATCAACTCGCGCGCGAGGCTGCGGATGCCCGAGCAGGCCATGCTTCACCCACTCGCGAGAACAGGCACAGCTCGCCTTCAAGGCCAGGCTGCGCAGCGCAGCGCACGCCGCGGGCAAGGATGCAGCCTGTGCTCGCGCGGCAAACTGCCCACGCTGGCGAGGGTAGCAGCGCGCGCCGGGGCAAGCGGCGCAGGTCGCGGGGCAAGCTGCCCGCGATCGCTGGGCAGGCAGCGCGCCATAGCAAGCCGCGACGGCACCATCGCGAGATTGCGCGGCACCGCCGCCGCCGCCAGCTTGTTCGCGTTCGCCGGCACTTCCTCGCAGGTGGCGGGCGGAAGTGGCCGCCGCTTTCGGCTGCCGCCGCTGCTCCATGGGGGCCGGATGGTGCAAGCTAGCCTCCGCCATGCGAGAAACTACCACGGCAAAGGGACAAGCGTCCACTTGTTTTGAAGGCCTAGATTTTTTTGCGCGGACGCAGAACATGGGATGGCGGGGTTAGGGAACAATTTTTTATTACTGAAAACAGTTTTAAAATCGTCCAAAATGGAGAAAAACAGTTTTTAAAATAATCCAAAATGGAGAAACGGGACACAAAAACTCGAAGAAGTAGTAAACGGCACCGTAATGGGCTGAAATTTTAGGAGCTGCCAGATATCTCATGGGACCAAAAAGTGGGGGAAATTATGCCGAGCTCCGGTCCCAAATTTTATAAAAATACAAAAACCGTGAGCTATACAAAGACACGGATTTTGCCCAAATTTCGCTGGGCGGGAGGGGATTTTTGGCCGGCATTGTAGATATAAAAGGGCGTTAACCGCTCGGAGGAGACGGAAGTCGATTCCGAGGTCCGATCTCGCTTTTATGGCCAATTTATCAACGCCCAAACGTGGCCGAGAATTGGCCGGATAGTGCCAGAACCGGGCGGGGCGGGGCCTCCCGAGGGGGCAAGTATCGCAACCCTCTCGATTTAAACAGGAAAATAATGCGGAGACCGCCCATTTTTCGCCAAAATCCTTGTGCCAAATTTCGAGTTTTCGGGCGGCGTGGGATTTTTGGCTGATATTGTCGACGTGGTGGGGAGTTAGCCATGTGCTCTTTGGCCAAATTTCGCCTTTGTGCCAGCCACTTAGATTTTGCCGAGAGTTAGCCTCATGAAAAGCACAAGTCCGCTCCGAGGCCCGAGCCTCCTTTCTGAGCCATCACACAAGTCTTTGTGCTGCGAGTTAGCCTGCATTGGAGCAAGTGTGCTGCCTTTGTGCCAGCCGCCCGTGAAAAAAACACAAGTCCACTCCGAGCCTTGGGCTGGGGCAGTCCGCGGTGGGGCGCAGCGCCTGCAGGGGCTAACCTCCAAGGGTTCCAACAAGAGAAGACGGGTGCGAGGAGGGGGAGGGATTTAATCTGAGCGACGAGGGCTGAATCTCAGCGGATCGTGGCAGCAAGGCCACTCGCCACTTACAATACCCCGTCGCAGATTTAAGTCGCCCGCAAGGATTCTACCCGCCGCCGATGGGAATTACGATTCAGGCGGCCGCCGCGGCCCTTCCGCCGCGGGGGCTTGGTTTACGACACGTGCCTCGGGGACCGGGAGGTCCCTACCGCTGGTCGGGCAAACGGCGGGGCGGGCGACGCTGCCGCTTCTAGCCCGGATTCTCGACTTAGAGGCGTTTCACCATAATCCAACAAGACGGGAAGCCACGCCATCGCTTTTTCAACCAAGCGCGATGACCAATTGTGCGAATCAACGGTTCCTCTCGCATTTCAGGTTGAATTACTATTACGACGCAGTCATCGCAGAGGGTAAAACTAACCCGCCTCACGACGGCCTAAAACCCACCACGCTGCCCCTATTGGTGGGTGAACAATCCAACACTTGGTGAATTTCGCTTCACAATGATAGGAAGAGCCGACATCAAGGATCAAAAAGCAACGCCGCTTATGAACGCTGGCTGCCACAAGCCGCTTATCCTCGTGGTAACTTTTCTCGACACCTCTAGCTTCAAATTCAAGGTCTAAAGGATCGATAGGCCACGCTTTCACGGTTCAGATTCGCACTGAAAATCGAATCAAACGAGCTTTTACCTTTTGTTCCACACGAGATTGCTCGTTGAGCTCATCTTAGGACACCGCGTATCTTTTAATGATGTGCCGCCCACCCAAACTCCCCACCGACAATGTCTTCCGCCGGATCGCCCCCGTGAGGGGGCCTTGGTCCAAAAAGAGGGCAAGGCTCCCGCCTCCGATTCACTAATAAGTAAAATAACGTTAAAAGTAGTGGTATTTCACTTTCGCTGCTTCCGGCTCCCACTTATACTACACCTCTCAAGTCATTTCACAAAGTCGGACTAGAGTCAAGCTCAACAGGTCTTCTTTTCCGCCGATTCTCGCCAAGCCTGCCTCTTGGTCGTGGTTTCACGGATAAGATGTGAGTGGGAATCTCGTTAATCCATTCATGCGCGTCACTAATTAGATGACGAGGCATTTGGCTACCTTAAGAGAGTCATAGTTACTCCCGCCGCTTACCCCGCTTGGTTGAATTTCTTCACTTTGACATTCGTGAGCATCGGGCAGAAATCACATTGCGTGAGCATCCGCAGGACCATCGCAATGCTTTGTTTTAATTAAACAAATGGATTCCCCTTGTCCGTACTCAGCCTGGAAGTCGACTGCGTTCGACGCCCGGGAAGGCCCCAAAGGGCTGCTCCCTCAGCCGTCTCTGCCGCCAGAGACGCTGGCGCACTCCGCCTCGCCGCGGTGGCAGCTCGAGCAGTCCGCCGACAGCCGACGGGTTCGGACTGGGACCCCGTGCCCAGCCTCGAGCCAATCCTTTTTCCCGGTTACGGATCCATTTTGCCGACTTCCCTTGCCTACATTGTTCCATCGACTGCAGGTCGTTCACCTTGGAGACCTGATGTTATGAGTACGACCGGGCGCGGCGGCACTCGGTCCTCCGGGATTTTCAAGGGTCGCGGGCGCACCGACACCGCGCGACGCGGCGGTGCTCTTCTTCCGCCGCTGGACCCTACCTCCGCTGAGCTGCTTCTGTGGTGGGCAGGCCGTTAAACAGAAAAAGATAACTCTTCCCGAGGCCCCCGCCGACGCCTCCGACTCCCTAACGTTGCCGCCAGCCGCCGCGTCCCGGCTCGGGAATTTTAACCCGATTCCTTTCAAGCTCGCACAGGCGCTGTCGGGACGGGCTTCCCCGCCTCTTAGGGATCGACTAACCCATGTGCAAGTGCCGCTCACATGGAACCTTTCCCCTCTTCGCCTTCAAAGTTCTCATTTGAATATTTGCTACTACCACCAAGATCTCGCACCGACGGCCGCTTTTCCGCCGGCTCAAGGGCCCGGTTTTATGCGGGCGACCGCCGCGCCTCCTACTCATCGGGCTCGGCACTTGCCCCGACGGCCAGGTATAGGTCGCGCGCTTAAGCGCCATCCATTTTCGGGGCTAGTTGATTCGGCAGTGAGTTGTTACACACACTTAGCGGATTTCGACTTCCATGACCACCGCCCCATTGCCTTAATCGACCAACACCCTTTGTGGGTTCTAGGTTAGCGCGCAGCTTGGGCACCGTAACCCGGCTTCCCGGCTCATCCCGCACGCGCCCGCTTACCAAAAATGGCCCACTTGAGCACTGATCTCCGTGGCGCGTTTCAACGAAGCAGCCGCGCTGGGCCCTACCTATTTAAAGTTTGAGAATAGGTCGAGGGCGTTGCGCCCGATGCCTCTAATCATTGGCTTTACCCGATAGAACTGCTTTCCGGCCCAGCCTATCCCGAGGGAAACTTCTGAGGGAACCAGCTACTAGACGGTTCGATTAGTCTTTCGCCCTATACCCAAGTCGATTTAACGATTTGCATCGTCAAGACGCTCGCGGGCCTCCACCAGAGTTTCCTCCGCTTCGCCCCGCCCCGCATAGTTCACCATCTTTCGGGTCCCGATGTGCATGCTCACACTCGAACCCTTCTCGAAGATCAAGGTCGGTCGGCGGTGCACCCGCGAGGATCCCGCCAATCAGCTTCCTTGCGCCTTTACGGTTTATCGCCCCTGACTCGCACACATGTCGACTTGGTCCGTGTTTCAAGACGGGCCGAATGGGAGCCCGCAGCCGATGCCGGAGCGCGCAGGTGCGCTGGCACGCCCAAAGGCATGCGCTGCCATCCATTTATCGTGGGCGACGACGCCTCCACAGGCTTATCAAGGCCCGGGCTTGGGCCACCGCACCCCAGACGGGTCCGCGCCCGAGCGGGACGGGCGACTCGGCTCGCCTGCCTCAGATCCGACCGGGCGCACGCTGCCCCCATCCGCTTCCTCCCGACAATTTTCAAGCACTCTTTGACTCTCTTTTCAAAGTCCTTTTCATCTTTCCTCGCGGTACTTGTTTGCTATCGGTCTCGCCCGTATTTAGCCTTGGACGGAATTTACCGCCCGATTGGCTGCATTCCCAAACAACCCGACACAGACAGCGCCTCGTGGGCGACAGGTCGGGCGCGACGGCTCCACACCTCTCCGGCGCCCTTCTGTGGGACTTGGGCCTGGGTCCGCCGCTGAGGACGCTTTCAGACTCACACCTGACGCTGGGGCGCCCGATTTTCAAGCCGGGCTCTTCCTGCCGTCGCCTACTAAGGGAATCCTGTAAGTTTTTTTTTCCTCCGCTTTATTGATATGCTTAAACTCGCTGGGTAATCCCGCTCGACTGGGTCGCGGAGAGAAGGAAAGGCTATGCGGAGCTTCGTGGTCGCAGAGTCCCCACTGAGACCGGGCGCGCTGCGGGAGCTCGAGAGGCTTTTGTTTCGCCACCGACGCCGCGGCCGGGTCGCCGAGGACTCAGATTTGGGCCAACCGCGAGCGGTCAGCGCACGGGAGGCCAACCTCCGCCCGCACCCGGGGCCCCGCCTTGCCTGGGGGGTGGGGTGGGGCAACGATGCGTGACACTGTGCAGACGTGCCTCGGCCTAATGGCTTGGGGCGCAACTTCATGCTCAAAGACTCGATGGTTCACGGGATTCTGCAATTCACACCAAGTATCGTGATTCGCCACGCTTCTTCATCGATGCGAGAGCCGAGATATCCGCGCCAGAGTCGCTTTGATACATGTGAGAAGTGCCGCACTCGCGCGGCGCACTGCCTCCGGCCGGGAGCGTGCTCTCGTTAGATTTCTTGGCGCAGTCCGCGCCGGGGTTCGCGAGCCTCGCCAGCCGGGAGCGGACGAGTCCCCTCTCCTCGCGGCGTGGGGCGGGAAGGAGGAGCGCCTGACGGGACGCACACCCTCCCCCCGCCGGTGATATCAACTGTTCGCGGGTCGCTCACGGGCAGGTTTCGATAATGATCCTTCCGCAGTTCACCTACGGAAACCTTGTTACGACTTCTCCTTCCTCTAAATGATAAGGTTCAGTGGACTTCTCGCGACGCCGCAGGCAGCGAACCGCCCGCTGCCGCCGCGATCCGA
>JAUJEM010000108.1:30000-46263 GCA_030448935.1 Citrus cavaleriei
ACCTAGGCACCTCTCATCCCTTACCCCCTAAAGAGGTCTTAGAGCTTTTTTTGATCTAGCAAAGAATAGACACCCCCAATACTTGAGCCGACCCCCCCACAAAAAAAAAAAAAAAAAAAAATATATTGAATTTTGGTCTGATTTTTGTATCATGGTCAAGAAAATATGAAGAATTTTTCAAGAGAAAGAAAAAAATGGAGTGCAAAAAGAGGTATTTTTAGCCGCGACGCACGTGGCACGTGGCCATTTCCCGCAAGGCCATTTCCGAGAAATGGAGTGGAAGCTGAGCCAACCCTTACCATTTTACACCGCGCCTCGCGTTTTGCTCCATTTTGTACTACGAGAGCGCCTCAAAATATTTTTTACCATAAGACGTTTTAATTTGATTTAACGTAAAACAACAACTTAAATATCCATAAGACATTTGAAATCATTGCCAGTGCGCTGCATATTTTATTTGTTTTATTATTACCATTCCATATTTTGCACCATCTCTTAATTATTTGTTTTATTATTTAAATTTGACTTTGCCATTTAAATTTGTGCCATAGTTACTAGAAATTAGGTTGGCTCAACGGTGGTTTGAAACTTTATTTGCAATTTTGACCTCCAAGTAAAGTGGTTCAAGCTGCATTAAATCTTCGATCTTCTTTCAAATATTAAGGCAACAAGACGCGCAGTAGCCTCCAATGAATCAAAGGGAAAGGGCAACGGGTAGGGGACAAGCAACAAGCAACCAAACCTTTGGAAAGTACGGGAGATTTTTTGCCCATGGCAGCAAGCAAGCCACCACAAGGCAGAAATGGCACGACAAGGCTGCCTTGCGCGCGCGAGGCTGTGCGGCAAGTTGGGCACTCTCCGCACGCGAGGCTGCCCACGCCCGCCAAGGCATCGAACTCGCGCGTGAGGCTGCGGATGCCCGAGCAGGCCATGCTTCACCACTCGCGAGGAACAGGCAGACAGCTCGCCGCGCGGCAGGCAAGAGCAGAGCGCACGCTGCTGGCAAGGATGCAGCCCAGGCTCAAGGCAAGCTGCCCACGCTGGCGAGGCAAGCAGCGCGCGCGCGGCAGCGCGCAGGGTCGGGGCAAGCTGCCCGCGAGGTCGGGCGTTGGGCAAGCTGCCCGCGATTGCGCAGCGCGGCAGCAAGCCGCCGCACGGCACCCTCGCAGATTCGCCCAGGCTTAGCCTGTGGCTGCCGGCACTTCCTCGCAGGTGGCGGGCGGGAAGTGGCCATGCCCTCGGCCGGCCGCTGTTCCATGGGGGCCGGGATGGTGCGCTAGCCTCCCATGCGAAACTACCACGGGCAGTGGACAAGCGTCCGACTTGTTAAGGCCTCAGATTTTTTGCGGGACGCGTAACATGGGATGGCGGTTAGGAACAATTTTTTTGCACTGAAAACAGTTTTTTAAAATCGCCCAAATGGAGAAAAAAAACGCTTTAAAAATAATCCAAAATGGAGAAACCGGGACACAAAAACTCGGAAGAAGTAGTAAACGGCACCAGAATGGGCTGAAATTTTGTGAGGTGCAGACATCTCATGGGACCAAAAAGTGGGGGAAATTATGCCTGAGTCCGGTCCCAAATTTTTATAAAATAGCAAAACCGTGAGCTATACAAAGACACGGATTTTGCCCAAATTTCGCTACGCCGCTGGGGAGGGGATTTTTGGCCGCATTGTAGATATAAAGCGGGCGTTAACTGGCCTGAGGAGACGGAAGTCGATTCCGAGGTCCGATCCGCTTTATGGCCAATCTATCAACGCCAAACGTGGCCGAGAATTGGTCGGACAGGCGTAACTGGCGGGGGCCTCCCGAGGGGGCAAGTATCGCAACCCTCTCGACGAAACAGGAAAATAATGCGGAGACCTGCCCATTTTTCGGCTACCAAAATCCTTGTGCCAAATTTCAGGTTTTCGGCCGGCAGGATTTTAACTGATATTGTCGACGTTGGTGGAGTTAGCCACGTGCTCTTTGGCCAAATTTCGCCTTTGTGCCAGCCACTTAGATTTTGCCGAGAGTTAGCCTCATGAAAAGCACAAGTCCACTCTGAGGCCCGAGCCTCCTTCTGAGCCATCACACAAGTCTTTGTGCGCAGTTAGCCCGCACTGGAGCAAGTGTGTCGCCTGTGCCAGCCGCCCGTGAAAAACACAAGTCCACCCGAGCCTTGGGCGGGGGCAGTCCAGGCGGCGCAGTGCGCCTGCAGGGGCCAACCTCCGGGGTTCCGAACAAGAGAAGACGCAAAGCAGGGAGGGGAGGGACGAACTGAGCGACGAGGGCTGAATCTCGGATCGTGGCAGCAAGGCCACTCCGCCACTTACAATACCCCGCCGCGTATTTAAGTCGCCTGCAAAGGATCTCTACCCGCCGCCGATGGGGGAATTACGATCAGCGCCGCCGCGGCCCTTCCGCCGGGGCTTGGCCTACGACACGTGCCTCGGGGACCGGGAGGTCCCTACCGCGGGTCGGGCAACGGGCGCGGGCGACGTTGCCGCTTCAGCCCGGATTCTCACTTAGAGGCGCTTCAGTCATAATCCAACAGACGGTAGCCGCGCCATCGCTTTTCAACCAAGCGCGACATGACCAATTGTGCGAATCAATCTGCCTCTCGCACCAGGTTGAATTACTATTACGACGCAGCTCATCAAGAGGGTAAAACTAACTCGTCTCACGCAGGCCTAAACCTCACCACGCTCCCTATCGCGGGGGTGAACAATCCAACACTTGGTGAACCGCCTACAATGATAGGAAGAGCCGACATCGGCGATCAAAAAGAACGCCGCTTATGAACGCTACGCCACAAGCCGCTTATCCCCTCGTGGGTAACTTCTTTCCGACACCTCTAGCTTCAAATTCCGAAGGTCTAAAGGATCGATAGGCCACGCTTTTCACGGTTCTCAGATTCGACTGAAAATCAATCAAACGAGCTTTTACCCTTTGTTCCACACGAGATTTCTGCTCTCGTTGAGCTCATCTTAGGACACCGTGATTATCTTTAAATGATGTGCCGCCTCACCCAAACTCCCCACCCGACAATGTCTTCCGGCTGATCGCCTCGTGGAGGGGCCTTGGGTCCAAAAAGAGGGGCAAAGGCTCCCGCCCGATTCACGGAATAAGTAAAATAACGTTAAAAGTAGTGGTATTTCACTTCGCCGCTTCCGGCCCCACTTATACTACACCTCTCAAGTCATTTCACAAAGTCGGACTAGAGTCAAGCTCAACAGGTCCTCTTTCCTCTGGCTGATTCGCCAAGCCTGCCTCTTGGGCCGTGGTTTCCCGGATAGTGAGTGGGACAAAGGGGAATCTCGTTAATCCATTCATGCGCGTCACTAATTAGATGACGAGGCATTTGGCTACCTTAAGAGAGTCATAGTTACTCCCGCCCGCTTACCCGCGCTGGTTGAATTTCTTCACTTTGACATTCGCAAAGATCAAATCAAATCACATTGCGTGAAGATCCGTAGGACCATCGCAATGCTTTGTTTTAATTAAAAAAATGGATTCCCTTGTCCGTATTTCGCCAGTCGATCGCCTCGACGCCCGGGAAGGCCCCGGTGGTTGCCTGGCCTGTCTCTGCCGGCACGCTGGCGACCCGGCCTCGCCGCGGTGGCAGTCGAGCAGTCCGCCGACAGCCGACGGGTTCGGGACTGACCCCGTGCCTCCAGCCTCGGGAGCCAATCCTTTCCGGGTTACGGATCCATTTTGCCGACTTCCTTGCCTACATTGCTCCATCGACCAGGTCGCTTCACCTGGAGACCCGACAGGCGTTATGAGTAATTAATTTCGGCGCTGGCGACTCGGGTCCTCCGGATTTTCAAGGGCCGCTGGCGCACTGACACCGCGATGGATGGGTGCTGTTTTCTTCCGCCGCTGACCCTACTCTCCTACTGAAAGCTCTGTGGTGGGCAGGCCGCTAAACAGAAAAGATAACTCTTCCCGAGGCCCCCGCCGACGTCTCCGACTCCCAACGCTGCTGGCCACCGCCCCGGTTCAGGAATTTTAACCCGATTCCTTTTCGGCTCGCTCGCGCCAGGCGCTGCTTGGGACGGGCTTCCCCTCTTAGGGATCGACTAACCCATGTGCAAGTGCCGTCACATGGAACCTTTCCTCTTCGGCCTTCAAAGTTCCTATTTGAATATTTGCTACTACCACCAAGATCTGCACCGATTGTCGCTCCGCCCGGCTCAAGCTCCCGGGTTTTGCGGGCGACCGCTCGCGCCTCCTACTCATCGGGTTCGGCACTTGCCCCGGGACGGCCGGTATAGGTCGCGCGCTAAGCGCCATCCATTTTCGGGGCTAGTTGATTCGGGCAGTGAGTTGTTACACACTTAGCGGATTTCGACTTCCATGACCACCGCCTGCTTGTCTTAATCGACCAAACACCTTTTTTGGGTCTCTAGGTTAGCGCGGGGCAGCTGGGCACCGTAACCCAAGCCCGCCTTCCATCCCGCGACGCGCCTCCGCTTACCAAAAATGGCCCACTCTGGGAGCACTTCCCCCGATTCCGTGGCGCGGCCAACGAAGCAGCCGCGCCTCGCTCCTACCTATTTAAAGTTTGAGAATAGGCCGAGGGCGTTGCGCCCCGATGCCTCTAATCATTGGCTTTACCCGATAGAACTCAAGCTCGGCCCAAATATCCCGGGAGGAAACTGGAGGGGGGAACCAGCTGATAGGGATTTGAGCTTAGTAGTTCGCCTTATACCCAAGTCGATTTAACGATTTGCACGTCAGACACAGGGCCTCCACCGTAGTTTCTCTGGCTTCGCCCCGCCAGGCATAGTTCACCATCTTTCGGGTCCCGGCTGTGCATGCTCACACTCGAACCCTTCTCGTAAGATCAAGGCTCGGTCGGGCGGTGCACCCGCGAGGGATCCCGCCAATCAGCTTCCTTGCGCCTTTACGGGTTCATCGCCCGTTGACCCGCACATGTCGACTCCTTGGTCCGTGTTTCAAGACGGCCAATGGGAGCCCGGCAGGCCGATGCCGAGCGCCATAGTGCGCAAGCATCCGCCAAAGGCGCGCGCTGCCAGCCACGATCGCGGCACGACGCTTCCACAGGCTTATCAAGGCTCGGCTTGGGCCGCCGCCGCAACCAAGATCGGGTCCGCGCCCGAGCGATCGGGCGATCGGCTCGCTGCCCAAGATCCGACCGGGGCGATCACGCCCTATCCGCTTCCTCCCATACCTCAAGCACTTTGACTTCTTTTCAAAGTCCTTTTCATCTTTCCCTCGCGGTACTTGTTTCATCGGCCCTCGCCTGTATTTAGCCTTGGACGGAATTTACGCCCCGATTTGGGCTGCATTCCCAACAACCCGACTGGCAGATACTTTCGTGGTGCGACAGGTCCGGCTGATGGGGTTCACTTTCTCCGGCGCCCTGTGGATTTGGGCCCGGTCCGCCTGAGACGCTCTGCACACTGGACGCCTGGGGCGCCTGACAGCTTTTTGCCGGGCTCTTCTTGCTTCGCCGTCAGCATTAAGGGAACTTTGTCTTTTTTTTCTCCGCTTATTGATATGCTTAAACTTCGGGCTGTAATCCTGCCCGAATGGGGTCGCTGAGGCAGCGAAGGGCTTGCGCGGAGTATCAGGCCAGCAGTCCCCACTGGAGACTGGCACAAGCGGAGCTCGAGAGGCTTTGTTTCGCGACTGACCGCTGCGGCTTTGGTCGGCCGAGGACTCAGATTTAGCTAACCGCGAGCGGTCAGCTTATGGAGGCACACCGCCGCGCACTCCGGGCCCCGCCTTGGTTTGGGGGTGGGGGCAACGATGCGTGACACTCCAGCAGATGCCTCGGCCTAATGGCTTGGAAGCAACTTGCGCTTCAAAGACTCGATGGTTCACGTGGATTCTCGCATTCACACTCAGTATCGATTTCGCCACGTTCATCGGCGCGAGAGCGAGATATCCGCTGCCGAGAGTCGCTTTGATACATGTGAAAGAAGGCGCGCACCCTGCGGCGCACTGCCTCCGGGGCCGCGGAGCGTGCTCTCTCGCTAGATTTCCCCTTGGCGAGCTCACACGGGGTTCGTTGTTTCGCCAGCCGGAGCCGACGAGTCCTCTCCCCTCGGCGCGTGGGCGGGAAGGAGGAGCGCCTGCGACACGCACCCACTCCTCCCGCCCGGTGATATCAACTGTTCTGCGGTCTCGCTGGGCAGGTTTCGATAATGATCCTTCCGCAGTTCACTCACTTAAACCTGTTACGACTTCTCCTTCCTCTAAATGATAAGGTCTGGGCACTCTCGCGACGCCGCAGGCAGCGAACCGCCCGCCGCCGCGATCCGAACACTTCACCGGACCATTCAATCCAGAGAGCGACGGGCGGTGTGTACAAAGGGCGTGGACGTAGTCAACGCGAGCCGATGACTCGCGCTTTACTAGGAATTCCTCGTGAAGACCAACAATTGCAATGATCTATCCTCATCACGATGAAATTTCAAAGATTACCCGGCCTGGCTACCAAGGCTATAGACTCGTTGAATACATCAGCAGTAGATGCACAATATGCCCGTGAACATCTAAGGGCATCACACTGCTATTGCCTCAAACTTCCTTGGCCTAAGCGCCATAGTCCCTCTAAGAAGCTGGCCACGGAGGGATACCTCCCGCATAGCTAGTTAAGAAGCCGAGGTCTCGTCATAACGGAATTAACCAGACAAATCGCCTCCACCAACCAAGAACGCCATGCACCACCACCCATAATCAAGAAAGAGTTTTCCTACTCCACAATCCTTACTATGTCCTGACCGGTAAGCTTTCCGTGTTGAGGCCACCTGCCGCAGCTCCACCCGGTGGTGCCCTTCCGTCACCCCTTTAAGTTTCACCTTTGCGACCATACTCCCCTCGAACCCAAAGACTTTGATTTTCATAAGGTGCCAAAGGAGTCCTAAAAGTAACATCCGCGATCTCTCGGTCGGCACTGCTTATGGTTGAGAGACAGGACGGTATCTCGATCGCCTTCGAGCCCCCAACTCGTTCTTGATTAATGAAAACATCCTGGCAAATGCTTTCGCAGTTGTTCGCCTTCATAAATCCAAGAATTTCACCTCTCGACTATGAAATACGTAATGCCCCGATCGTCCCCGTTAATCATTACTCGATCCCGGGAAGGGGCTACCGCATTAGACCAAATCCTATGATGTTATCCCATGCTAATGTATACAGAGTTTAGGCTTGCTTTGAGCACTCTAATTTCTTCAAAATAGCGCGGGGCACGACTGCCCGGCCGCCAAGGCCAGAGCGCATCGCCGGCAGGACGAGCTGCCGGGTGCACACGGGCGCGAGGCGACCGCCGACTCCAACCCAAGGTCCAACTACGAGCTTTTAACTGCAATAACTTAAATATACGCTATTGAGCTGGAATTACCGCGCTGCCGCACCCGACTTGCCTCCAATGGATCCTCGTTATGGATTTAGATTGTACTATTCCACTACACACTCATGAGCCCGATGGTTATTTATTGTCACTACCTCCCCAGGTCGATTGGGTAATTTGCGCGCCCACGCTTCCTTGATGTGGTAGCCGCTCGTGCTCTCTCCCGAATCGAACCCTAATTCTCCGTCACCCGCCACCACCATGGTAGGCCTCTATCCTACCATCGAAAGTTGATAGGCAGAAATTGAATGATGCGTCGCCGCACGGTGGCCTTGCGATCCGGCCGAAGTTATCATGAATCATCGTGAGCAACGGGCAGCCCGCGCCATCTTTTTTTATCTAATAAATGCATCCTTCCAAAAGTCGGGTTTGCGCACGATTAGCTCTAGAATTACTACGTTATCCGAGTAGCAAATACCATCAAACAAACTATAATCGATTTAATGAGCCATTCAGCTTCACAGTCTGAATTAGTTCATACTTACACATGCATGGCTTAATTCGAGACAAGCATATGACTGCCACCGGGCGTGATCAACCAGGTAGCATTCTTCCCGACGCCGGCCAGATGACCTGCCCCTCTCGGGCCTCCTGCTCGGGCCCCGGTCGGTCGCCAAGACGGGTGCGGCGGTCGTTGCATACAAGAGACGACAAGGCGTAGCTTGGACGATTGAGGCCAAGACTCACGTCCATGCACAGCATTCCGCATCCGAGAGAACGGGCAGAGACTTCGTGGGCCGAGGCGTTGCTGCCCGAGCGCGAGGCACGCCGGGAACACGGAGCTCGCCAGCCCACCCCGCACTCCGGGAAGTGGCACAAGGCGGACGGGGAAAACCAAACCAGAAATTCCGCTTACAGGCAACACAGATACCGAACGAACCTCAAGGCAACAACCGCGCTTGGGAAAGATCAAGACGGCCTTCGAGCAGTTCGGGCACAAGCACGGAGCCCTGCCGACCGACGCCCAATCACCACTCACACGCCTGCCGCTCACTCTGCCATGCACGAGCGCCCCGCAGTTCAAGCAATTGCCGCTTGTCACCGCACCAAGGCTAACCAAGACCTTGACGCGAAAAGCAAAGACACATTTATTTTTTTCCGCAAAAACAAGGTCGTCACATTTGACATGACTTGCCGAAAGGCCCCGCATGCCCGGCAATTGCCGCTGGGTCTACGGAAGCACCAAGCAAGGCTGGCTGTAACCATCGACGCTAAAAGCAGCACACATTTACTTTTTCCGCAAAAACAAGGTCGCTGAAAGTCGCCGAATGACGCCTGAGCGAGCTCGACCACGACATTCGACGGACGCCCCAAAACCGGGCGACCAAGGCCGAGCAAAGAAGGCCAAGGCCAAAAAAGGCCGGGGCCCACACCACCCTACCTACGCACCGCTCATACCTTACCCCCTAAAGAGGTCTTAGAGCTTTTTTGATCTAGCAAAGAATAGACACCCCCAATACTTGAGCCGACCCCACCCCAAAAAAAAAAAAAAAATATATTGAATTTTGGTCTGATTTTTTTGATCATGGTCAAGAAAAATATGAAGAATTTTTCAAGAGAAAGAAAAAAAAATGGAGTGCAAAAGAGGTATTTTTAGCCGCATCGCACGCAGACACAAGGCCATTTCCCGCACAGCTAACCTCCTTCGTGCAGAAATGACCAGTGGAAGCGCGCAGAGCACGCGCAAGCCGCCATGCACCATCGCCAGCAGCACCAGCCCGCCTGCGCGCGCTCCATCGCTGGCACCAGCCGCGCCACCATCGTAAAACATGTAACGCGCACGCCGCTGCACCATCGCGCATCAGCAAAGCCGCAAGGGCGGCACCATCGCGCGCAGAAGCAAGTCGCAAGCAGCACCATCGCTGACAGCGAGATAGAGAGCAGCACCATCGCGCGCCGCAGCCAGCGCGCCAACGCGAGGCACCATCGCCGCAGCAGCAAGCCAGCGCCGCACCATCATCGCAACGCAGCAAGCCAGCGCGCAGCACCATCGCCGCGCAACAAGCAAGCCAGCGCGCGGCACCATCGCTGGGCGCGGACAGCGAAAGGCAGAGGCCCCTTCATCGCGCAGCCAGCGCCGCCAACGCGAGGCACCATCGCACAGGCGCAGCAAGAAGCGCCGCGTGCACCATCGCTACGCAACAAGCAAGCCACAAGGCACCATCGCTACGCTGACAGCGAGATTATAACAGAGCACCATCAAGGCAGTTTAGCGCTAACGCGAGGCACCATCGCACAAGCGCAAGCTCGCCGCGGCATCATCGCCGCGATGACGGGGCCGAGATTGCGCGCAGCACCATCGGGTGCAGCAAGTGCAGGCGCGCAGCTCAGCGTGCCAACGCTGGCACCATCGCGCGCAAGATGCGCGCTTTCGGGCCAGCGAGGGCACCATGGCTGCCGCCAAGCAAGCCTGCGCGCGGCACCATCGCCGCAGCAGACAGCGAGATTACGTATGCCACTATCGCTCGCAGCAAGCGCGGTGCACCATCGCGCGCAGCAAGCAAGCCAGCGCGGCACCATCGCCGCAACAAGCAAGCCAGCGCGCGGCACCATCGCCGCAACAGGGCAAGCCATCGCGCGGCACCATCGCGCGCTGACAGCGAGATTACGCGCAGCACCATCGCGCGCAGCAAAAGCCAGCGCGCGCAGCTAGCAGTGCCAACGCGCGGCACCATCGCGCGCAGATGTGCGCAAGCGCAGGCACCATCGCTACGCACTGGCGGCCTGCGCGCGGCACCATCGCGTGGACAGCGAGATTACGCGCAGCACCATCGCGCGCCGCAAGCAAGCCAGCGCGCGCAGCTAGCGCGCCAACGCAAGGAACTATCACAGAAGCAAGCGCACCAACGCGAGGCACCATCGCTGGCAGCAAGCAAGCTGTAGCGCACGCAGCTGGGGGCGCCAACGCGAGGCACCATCACGCGAGCAAGCAAGCCAGCTGCTGCTGCGAGCTGGGGCGCCAACGCCGAGGCACCATCGCTGCAGAAGCAAGCCAGCGCTGCTGGGTACCATCACAGACAAGGCAAGCTAACGCTGGCGGCACCATCGCACGCTGGCAACGATGCAGCCCAGGCTCGCGCGGCAAACCGCCCACGCTGGCGAAGAAGCAGCGCCTGCTGGCAAGCGCGAGGGTCGCTGGGCAGTTTCGCCCACATCGCTGGGCAGGCATTGGCGTCGCCAGTAGCAAGCTATGAGACGGGGTAATCTTCGCCGCCAGGCTTACCAGGCCTGGGCCGGGCACTTCTCGCAGGTGGCGGGCGAAGCGGCCATGCCCTTCTTGGCTGGGCTGCCTCCATGGGGGGCCGGATGGTGCAGCTAGCCTCCGTCATGCGAGAAACTACCACGGGCAGTGGGACAAGCGTCCACTTGTTTTGAAGGCCTAGATTTTTTTGCGCGGACGCAGAACATGGGATGGCGGGGTTAGGAACAATTTTTTTTACGCTGGAAAACAGTTTTAAAATCGCCCAAAATGGAAAAACAGTTTTAAAAATAATCCAAAATGGAAAACGGACACAAAAACTGGAAGAAGTAGTAAACGGCACCGTAATGGGCTGAAATTTTAGGAGCTGCCGATTATCTCATGGGACCAAAAAGTGGGGGAATTATGCCGAGTCCGGTCCCAAATTTTGGCAAAATAAAAACCGTGAGCTATACAAAGACACGGATTTTGCCCAAATTTATTGCTGGGCGGAGGGGATTTTTGGCCGGCATTGTAGATATAAAGTGGCGTTAACTGGCCTGAGGAGACGGAAGTCGATTCCGCAGGTCCGATCCTCGTTTTATGGCCAATTTACCAACGCCAAACGTGGGCTTCGAGAATTGGCTCTGATTGTGGCGTAATCCCAAGGGGGCCTCCCGAGGGGGCAAGTATCGCAACCCTCTCGACGAAACAGGAAAAATAATGCGGAGACCCGGCCCATTTTTCGCCAAAACTTGTGCCAAATTTCTGAGTTTTCGGCCGGGCTGGGATTTTTGGCTGATATTGTCGACGCATGGAGTTAGCCATGTGCTCTTGGCCACCGCCTTTGTGCCAGCCACTTAGATTTTGCCGAGAGTTAGCCTTCATGAAAAGCACAAGTCCGCCTCCGAGGCCCGAGCCTCCTTTCTGAGCCATCACACAAGTCTTTGTGCTGCAGTTAGCCTCGTGCACTGGAGCAAGTGTGCCGCCTTTGTGCCGCCCGCCCGTGAAAAAAACACAAGTCCACTCCGAGCCTTGGGTGGGCAGTCCAGGCGGGCGCAGCGCGCCGCAGGGCTAACCTCCGGCGGGTTCCGAACAAGAGAAGACGGTGCGAGTGAGGGGGAGGGACGAATCTGAGCGACGAGGGTCGACCGGGATCGGCAAAGCAAGGCCACTGCCACTTACAATACCCCGCCGCTATTTAAGTCGCTCACAGCGATCTTACCCGCCGCCCGATGGGAATTACGATTCATAGTCGGCTGCCGCGCCCTTCCGCCGCGGGGCTTGGCCCACGACACGTGCCTCCGGGACCGGGAGGTCCCTACCGCGGGTCGGGCAACGGGCGGCGGCGCACGCGCCGCTTCTAGCCCGGATTCGACTTAGAGGGCTTGGGCCATAATCGGGCATGACAGAAGCCCTTCGCTAAACATCGCTTTTTCAACCAAGCGATGACCACCAGCGTCAATCAACGTTCCTCTCGTATAGGTGAATTACTATTACGACGCAGCTTCATCGGGAGGGTAAAACTAACCTGCCTCACGACGTCTAAACTCACTTAATGCTCCCTATTGGTGGGTGAACAATCCAACACTTGCGAATTCTCGCTTCACAATGATAGGAAGAGCCGACATCAAGGATCAAAAGTAACGCCGCGATGAACGCTTGGCTGCCACAAGCCGCTTATCCTCGTGTGGTAACTTTTCTGACACCTCTAGCTTCAAATTCCGTTGTCTAAAGGATCGAGCAGGGGCCACGCCACGGTTCAGATTGAGACCTGAAATCGTAATCAAACGAAGCTTTACTCCTTTTGTTCCACACGAGATTTGCTCTCTCGTTGAGCTCATCTCCAGGGGACACCGCGTATCTTTTACCGCATGTGCCGCCCACCCAAACTCCCCACCACAATGTCTTCCTCGCCTGGATCGCCTCCCCGTGAGGGGGCTTTGGTCCAAAAAGAGGGCAAAGGCTCCCGCTCCGATTCACGGAATAAGTAAAATAACGTTAAAAGTAGTGGTATTTCACTTCGCTGCTTCTCCTGCCCTACTTATACTACACCTCTCAAGTCATTTCACAAAGCTCGGACTAGAGTCAAGCTCAACAGGTCTTTTCCTCGCCGATTCTCCGCCAAGCCTGCCTCCCCTCGCCGTGGTTTCGCCGGATAGTAGATGTGACAAAGGGGGAATCTCACATCCATCATGCGCGTCACTAATTAGATGACGAGGCATTTATTACCTTAAGAGAGTCATAGTTACTTCCCGCCGTTTACCCGCGCTTTTGTGAATTTCTTCACTTTGACATTCAGAAAGACCGCAAATCACATTAGTGAGCATCCGCAGGGATTCATCGCAATGCTTTGTTTTTAATTAAACAAATGGATTCCCTTGTCCGCACTCAGGCTCGGGAGTCGACTGCTCGACGCACGGGAAGGCTCTCAGTGGGCCGCTTCCTGGGCCTGCCTCTCGGCTGCACGCGCGGCACTCCGCTTCGCCGCGGGGTGGCAGCTGGGAGCAGTCCGCCCGACGCCCGACGTGGTCTGGGATCGGGACCCCGTGCCTGCCCTCGAGAGCCAATCCTTTTCCCCGGTTACTGATCCATTTTGCCGACTTCCCTTGCTACATTGTTCCATCACCGTAGGCTGTCCACCTGGAGACCTGACGCAGCAAATCGGTACCGGGCGCTGGCGTACTGTCCTCCGATTTTCGCCGGCACGGGCGCACCGACACCGCGACGAGGCGGTGTGCTCTTTCTCGTCCGCTGGACTCCTACTCCTACCGAGCTGCCTGTGGTGGCAAAAAGCCGTTAAAACAGAAAAAGATAACTCTTCCCGAGGCCCCCCCGCCTCGACGCCTCCGGGACTCCCTAACGCTGCCGCCAGCCGCCGCCCTGCCTCGTAGAATTTTAACCCGATCTCGAAGCTCAAGGCCAGGATACTGCCGGACGGGCTTCCCCGCCTCTAGATCGACTAACCCATGTGCAAAGTGCCGCTCATGGAACCTTTTCCCCTCTCGGCCTTCAAAGTTCTCATTTGAATATTTGCTACTACCACCAAGATCCAGACCGACGGTTGCCCGGGGCTCGCGCCTTCGGGTTTCATGGGCGACCGCGCCTCCTACTCATCAAGCCCGCACTTGCCCCGACGGCCGGGTATAGGTCGCGCGCTTAAGCGCCATCCATTTTCTGGCTAGTTGATTCGGCAGTGAGTTGTTACACACTTAGCGGATTTCACTTCCATGACCACCGCCCCGCTTGCCTTAATCGACCAACACCAGGTTCTAGGTTAGCGCAGCTTGGGCACCGTAACCCGGCTCCGGCTCATCCCGACGCGCTTCGCTTTACCAAAATGGCCCACTTGGAGCACTGATTCCATGGCGCGGCCCAACGAAGCAGCCGCGCCGGCCCTACCTATTTAAAGTTTGAGAATAGGCCGAGGGCGTTGCGCCTGATGCCTCTAATCATTGGCTTTACCCGATAGAACTGCTTCCGGCCCAGCCTATCCCGAGGGAAACTTCTGAGGGAACCACTACTAGACGGTTCGATTAGTCTTTCGGCCCTATACCCAAGTCGACGAACGATTTGCACGTCAAGATCGCCAGGCGTGGCCTCCACCAGAAGTTTCTCTCGCTTCGCCCCGCCTGCATAGTTCACCATCTTCGGGTCCCGACAGCATGCTCACTCAACCTTCCGTAAGATCAAGGTCTGGCCGGGCGGTGCACCCGCCGGAGATCCCGCCAATCAGCTTCCTTGCGCCTTACGGGTTTATCGCCTGACTCGCACACATGTCCGACTTGGTCCGTGTTTCAAGACGGGTCAACGGGAGCCCGCAGGCCGAGCGCCGAGCCGCAGGGCGCACGCCGCAAAGCGCGCGTTGCCATCCACGATCGCGCGACGACGCCTCCACAGGCTTATCAAGGCGTCCCGCTTGGGCCGCCGCATCCGTATCACGTCCGCGCCTGAGCCGACGGCGGGATCGGGCCCTCGCCGCTTCCGCATCCGACCGGGCGCATCGCCGCCCCCATCCGCTCCCTCCCGACAATTTCAAGCACTCTTTTGACTCTCTTTTCAAAGTCCTTTTCATCTTTCCTCGCATGGTACTTGTTCGCGATTTGCCTCGGCCCGTATTTAGCCTGACCTGACCTCTACCGCCCGATTCGGCTGCATTCCCAAACAACCCGACTAAGCAGACACCGCCTCGTGGTGCGACAGTGGTCCTGGCGCGACGGCTCTCTACTCCTTTCCCGCGCCCCCTCTCAGGACTTGGGGCCGTCCGCCGAGGACGCCTGCATTCGCTACCTTTGGGACGTTGGCGCCGATTTTCTGCCGGGCTCTTCCCGGTTCATTGCTACTAAGGGAATCCCCAAGTTTTTCCTCCGCTTTATTGATATGCTTAAACCGGGGCTGTAATCCCTACCACCTCGGGTCGCGAGGCGAGCGGGCTATACGGAGCTTCAGTGGTCGTGTGAGTCCCCACTGGAGACCGGGCAGGCGGAAAGCCGAGAGGCTTGTTTCGCCACCGACGCCGCGGCTTCGGCCGCCGAGGACTCAGGATGGGGCCAACCGCGAGCGGTCAGCGCACGGAGGTTAACCTCCGCCCAAGACCCGGGCCCCGCCTTGGTTTGGGGGTGGGGCGGGCAACGATGCGTGACACCCAGCAGACGTGCCTCGGCCTAATGGCTTGGGGCACAACTTGTTGCTTCAAAGACTCGATGGTTCACGGGATTCTGCATTCACACCAAGTATCGATTTCGCCACGCTCTTCATCGATGCGAGAGCCGAGATATCCGCTGCCGAGAGTCGCTTTTGATACATGTGAAAGAAGGCGCGCACCCCCACACTGCCTCCGGGCCGCAGGAGCGTGCTCTCTCGTTAGATTCCTGGCGCAGTCCGGGCCGGGAGTTCGTCGCCAAGCAAAATGAGCGGACGAGTCCTCTCCTCGCGGCGTGGGCGGAAGTGAGGAGCGCCTACAGGACTGCGGACGCGCACCCTCCCGCCGTGATATCAACTTGCTCGGGGTCGTTTCACGGGCAGGTTTCGATAATGATCCTTCCGCAGTTCACCTACGGAAACCTTGTTACGACTTCTCCTTCCTCTAAATGATAAGGTCTGACAGGGACTTCTCAGACGTCGAATCAGCTTAACTGCCCGTCCGCGATCCAACAAAACACTTCCACCGGACCATTCAACGAGTAGGAGCGACGCTGCGTGTGTACAAAGGGCAGGGACGAGTCAACGCGAGCTGATGACTCGCGCTTACTAGGAATTCCTCGTTGAAGACCAACAATTGCAATGATCTATCCCCATCACGATGAAATTTCAAAGATTACCTATTGGCTTGCCCAAGGCTATAGATCAAGTGAATACATCGCTGAAGCACAGGGCCTGTAACACCTGCAGCATCACAGATTTATTGCTCAAACTTCCTTGGCCTAAGCGCCATAGTCCCTCTAAGAGTCACACACGGAGGGATACTCTCCGCATAGCTAGTTACAGTCGAGGTCTCGCCTAACGGAATTAACCGCATAAATCGCTTCCACCAACCAAGAACGCCATGCACCACCACCCATAGAATCAAGAAAGAGCCTCGGCCTCACAATCCTTACGGCAACCGACCTCGTGTTTCCCGTCGGCCAAATTAAGCCGGGCAGTTCCACTCAAAGGTGCCCTTCCGTCAATTCCTTTAAGTTTCAGCCTCTCACCATACCCCTAACCCAAAGACTTTG
>JAUJEM010000109.1:0-41495 GCA_030448935.1 Citrus cavaleriei
CCATAAACGGGTAGGCTATAACCTTGGTGGGGGCGTGGGTGAAGTTCATCCCGCGAGTCGAATGGCCCCAGACTTTGCAGGCAGCCTCATGTGCCAAAAAATAGGCCACGAGGCACAGCCAGCGCCCCAAAATTAGAGCCCGAGAAGGTCGGTGCCAAAAACCCCAGCGGAAAAATGGCCAAAAGCAGGTGGAGCTATAGCCTTGGTGGAAGCGTGGCGAGTTCGATCCACGCCCGGGTCGAGATAGCCCCAGCCTTTGCGGGCCCGGCCTCAGTGTGCCAAAAATAGGCCTGGGCTGCTTGGCCTTAAAAATTAGCGCCACGAAGAGTCTAAGGTGCCAAACCCCGTGGAAAAATGGCCAACGGGTAGGCCTGCTTGAGTAGGCGTGGGAGATTAAATCCGCGGGTGAGATGGCCCCAGACTTCGGGCGGCCTCCGTGTGCCAAAAATGAGCACGGGCACAGCCGCGCTCCCAAGTTAGCGCCGAGGTCTGGGTTCCAGCTCCCAAGCGGAAAAATGGCAAAAAGCGGGTGGGCTATAGCCTTGGTGGGCGTGGGGGAGATTCGTCCGCCCGGACCGGAATAGGCCCAGACTTTGCGGGCGGCCTCCGTGTGCAAAAATGAGCCGCAGGCAGCGCCCAAAAGTAGCGCCCGAAGGTCGTGGTTAAAACCCCCAGCGGAAAAATGGCCATGGATGCGGCTATAGCCTTGGTGGGTGCGTGGGAAGTTCGTCCGCCGGACTGGAATAGCCTCAGACTTTGCGGGCGGCCTCCTTGTGCCAAAAATAGGCCCACCCAGGTACAGCGGCGGCCGCGCCAGTGGAGTGCAATCCCTCTTGAAAAATGGCCAAAAGCGGGTGGGCTGGCCTTGGTTGGGCGTGGCGAGATTCGTCCGCGGACTGGAATGGCCCCAGAGTGCGGCGGCCTCAGTGTGCTAAAAATGAGCCCGCAGGCACAGCGCGCCCAAAAATTAGCGCCCAAGGTCGGGGTGCCAAACTCCCCAGCGGAAATATGGCCAAAAACGGTGGGCTATAGCCTTGGTGGGGGTGGCGCGGTTCGTCCGCCCGGACTCGGAAGGGCCCCAGACTGCGGGCGGCCTCCGTGTGCCAAAAATAGGCCACGGCACAGCCGCGCACCAAAATTAACGCCCCGAAGGTCGGGTGCCAAAACCCCCAGCGGAAAAATGGCCAAAAACGGGTGGGCTATAGCCTTGGTGGGGCGTGGGCGAGTTCGTCCGCTGGACTCGGAATGCCCCAGACTGCGGGCAGCCTCCGTGTGAAAAAAATAGGCCACAGGTACAGCCGCGCCCAAAAATTAGCCCGAAGGTCGGGGTGCAAAACCCCCAGCGGAAAAATGGCCAAAAACGGGGTGGGCTATAGCCTTGGTGGGGGCGTGGCGCGAAGTTCGTCTGCCGGACTCGGAATGGCCCCAGACTTTGCGGGCGGCCTCCGTGCCAAAATGGCCAGCACAGCGACCAAAATTAGCGCCCGAAGGTCGGTGCCAAAACCCCAGCGGAAAAATGGCCAAAAGCGGGTGGGCTATAGCGGTGGGGGCGTGGCGAAGTTCGTCGCGCCTCGGGTGGCCCAGACTTTGCGGGCTGGCCTCCGTGTGCCAAAAATAGGCCCACCCAGGCACTGCGCTCCCAAAATAGGGCCCGATGGTCAGGGTGCAAAACCCCCAGCGGATAAATGGCCAAATTGGGTGGGCTATAGCCTTGGTGGGGGCGTGGTGAAGTTCGTCCGCGGACTCGGAATGGCCCAGACTGCAGTGGCCTCCGTGTGTGCAAAAATAGGCCACAGGCTGCAGCTGCCAAAGTAGCGCCCGAAGGTCAGGGTGCCAAAACCCCAGCGGAAAAATGGCCAAAAAGCGGGTGGGCTATAGCCTTGGTGGGGCGTAGGCGAGACCCGTCCGCCGGACTGGATGGCAGAGACTGCGGCGGCCTCCGTGTGCAAAAATAGGCCACCGGGCACAGCCACTCCAAAAATTAGCGCCGAATCGAGGTGCCAAAACCCCCAGTGGAAAAATGGCCAAAATGCGGGTGAACTGCAGCCTTGTTGGGGGCATGGGTGAAGTTCGTCCGTCCCGGACTTCGAATATTCCAGGCTTTGCGGGGCGGCCTCCGTGTGTAAAAAAATAGGCCACAGGCTGCACGTGCCCCAAAAATTAGCGCCCGAAGGTCGGGGTGCCAAAACCCCAGCGGAAAAATGGCCATGGTGGGCTATAGCCTTGGTGGGGGCGTGGGCGAGATTAAATCCGCCCGGACTCGGAATGGCCCAGACTTTGCGGGGGCGGCCTCCGTGTGCCAAAAATAGGCCACAGGCACAGCCGCTCCCAAAAATTAGCACCCAAGGTCGGGGTGCCAAAACCCCGGAAAAATGGCCATTGGGTGGGCTATAGCCTTGGTAGGGGCGTGGCGAGGATTCGTCCGCCCCGGACTGGAATAGCCCAGAACTTTGCGGGCGGCCTCCGTGTGCCAAAAAATAGGCCCAGGCACAGCCGCTGTAAAAATTAGCGCCCGAAGGTCGGGTGCCAAAACCCCCAGCGGAAAAATGGCCAAAGCGGGTGGGCTATAGCCTTGGTGGGGCGTGGGCGAGGTCGTCCGCCGGACTCAGGAATAGCCCCAGACTTTGCGGGCGGCCTCCGTGTGCCAAAAATAGGCCACAGGCACAGCCGCGTATGTAAAGTGGCGCCCGAGGTCGGGGTGCCAAAACCCCAGCGGAAAAATGGCCTAAAAGCAGGTGGGCTATAGCCTTGGTTGGCGCGTGGCGAGATTCGTCGCGGACTGGTCTAGCCCCGAACTGCGGGCGGCCTCCGTGTGCCAAAAATTACAGGCACAGCTGTGCCCAAAGTTAGCGCCCGTCGGGGTGCAAAACCCCCAGCGGAAAAATGGCCAAAAGCGGGTGGGCTATAGCCTTGGTAGGGGCGTGGCGAGTTCGTCGCGGACTGGAATAGCCCCAGACTTTGCGGGCGGCCTCCGTGTGCCAAAAATAGGCCCAGGCACAGAGCGCCCAAATATTAGCGCCGAAGGTCAGGGTGCCAAAACCCCAAGCGGAAAAATGGCCAAAAAAGCGGGTGGGCTATAGCCTTGGTGGGGCGTGGCGAGATTCGTCGCGGACTCGGAATAGCCCCAGACTTGCAGGCAGCCTCCGTGTGCTAAAAAAATAGGCCACGGGCACAGCCGCCCAAAAATTAGCGCAGCATTCGGGGTGCCAAAACCCCAGCGGAAAAATGGCCAAAAGCGGGTGGGCTATAGCCTTGGTGGGGGCGTGGCGAGATTCGTCCGCGGACTCGGAATGGCCCCAGACTGCGGGCGCCTCCGTGTGCCAAAAAAAAATGGGCCAGGCACAGCCGCGCCAAAAATTAGCGCCCGAAGGTCAGGGTGCCAAAACCCCCAGCGGAAAAATGGCCAAAAGCGGGTGGGCTATAGCCTTGGTGGGGGCGTGGCGAAGTTCGTCCGCGGACTCGGAATGGCCCAGACTGCGGGCGGCCTCCGTGTGCCAAAAATAGGCCACAGGAGGCTTGCGCCTTAAAAATTAGCGCCGAAGTCGGGGTGCCAAAACCCCAGCGGAAAAATGGCCAAAACGGGTGGGCTATAGCCTTGGTGGGGGCGTGGGCGGATTCGTCCCCGGACTGGAATAGCCCCAGACTTTGCGGGGCGGCCTCCGTGTGCCAAAAATAGCAAACCCACCCAGGCAAAGCCCGCGCCAAAAATTAGCGCCCGAGGTCAGGGTGCCAGGCTCCCCCCAGCGGAAAAATGGCCAAAAGCGGGTGGGCTATAGCCTTGAGTCGGGGCGTGGCGAGATTCGTCCGCCGGACTCGGAATGGCCCCAGACTTTGGCGGCCTCCGTGTGCCAAAAATAGGCCAGACCAGGCACAGCCAGCCCAAAAAATTAGCGCCCGAAGGTCAGGGTGCCAAAACCCCAGCGGAAAAATGGCCAAAAAACGGGTGGGCTATAGCCTTGGTAGGGGCGTGGCGCGAGTTCGTCCGCCGGACTCGGAATAGCCCCAGACACTGCGGGCAGCCTCCGTGTGCCAAAAATAGACCACAGACACAGCCGCGCCCAAAAATTAGCGCCCGAAGGTCGGGGTGCCAAAACCCCAGCGGAAAAATGGCCATGGGTGGGCTATAGCCTTGGTGGGGCGTGGCGAAGTTCGTCCACGGACTCAGAATGGCCCCAGACTGCGGGGCGGCCTCCGTGTGCCAAAAAGCAAACCCCACCCAGGCACAGCCGCGCCCAAAAATTAGCGCCCGAAGTCAGGGGTGCCGCCCCCAACGGAAAAATGGCCAAAAAAGCGGGTGGGCTATAGCCTTGGGGGGCGTGGGCGAGATTCGTCCGCCCGGACTCGGAATGCCCAGAACTGCGGGCTGGCCTCCGTGTACCAAAAAATAGGCCACGGGCACAGCGCGCCCAAAAATTAGCGCCGAAGGTCGGGGTGCCAAAACCCCCAGCGGAAAAATGGCCAAAAGCGGGTGGGCTATAGCCTTGGTGGGCGTGGGCCCGAGTTCGTCACGGACTCGGAATGGCCCCCAGACTTTGTGGGAGGCCTCCGTGTACCAAATAGGCCACTGGGAGGCACAGCCCAAAAATTAGCGCCGAAGGTGGGGTGCAAAACCCCAGCGGAAAAATGGCCAAAAGCGGGTGGGCTATAGCCTTGGTGGGGCGTGGCGAGGTTCGTCCGCGGTTTCGGAATGGCCCCAGTCTTTGCAGGCGGCCTCCGTGTGCCAAAAATAGGCCACCCAGGCACAGCCGCGCCCAAAAAGTGCGCCCGAAGTCGGGGGTGCCAAACCCCCAGCGGAAAAATGGCCAAAAAGCGGGTGGGCTATAGCCTTGGTAGGCGTAGGGGCGAGATCGTCCCGCGGACTCGGAATAGCCCCAGACTTTGTGGCGGCCTCCGTGTGCCAAAAATAGGCCCACAGGCACAGCGCGCCAAAATTAGCGCCGAGGTCGGGGTGCAAAAACCCCCAGCGGAAAAATGGCCAAAAAAGCGGGTGGGCTATAGCCTTGGTGGGGCGTGGGCGGATTCGTCCGCGGTTCGGAATGGCCCAGACTTTGCAGGCGGCCTCCGTGTGCAAAAATAGGCCACGGGCACAGCCGCGCCCAAAAATTAGCGCCCGAAGGTCGGGGTGCCAAAACCCCCAGCGGAAAAATGGCCAAAAGCAGGTGGGCTATAGCCTTGGTGGGGGCGTGGGCGGATTCGTCCGCGGACTCGGAATGGCCCCAGACTTTGCGGGCGGCCTCCGTGTGCCAAAAATAGGCCGCAGGCACAGCGCGCAAAAATTAGCGCCCGAAGGTCGGGGTGCCAAAACCCCCAGCGGAAAAATGGCCAAAAAGCGGGTGGGCTATAGCCTTGGTGGGCGTGGGCGAGAGTTCGTCCGCCCCGGACTGGAATGGCCCGAGACTTTGCGAGGCGGCCTCCGTGTGCCAAAAATAGGCCACGGGCACAGCCCATCAAAAGTAAGCGCCCGAAAGTCGGGGTGCCAAAACCCCAGCGGAAAAATGGCCAAGCGGGTGGGCTATAGCCTTGGTGGGGGCGTGGCGAGATTCGTCCGCGGACTGGAATGGCCCAGAGACTTTGCGGGCGGCCTCCGTGTGCCAAAAATAGGCCACCCAGGCACAGCCGTGCCCAAAATTAGCGCCCGAGGTCAGGGTGCCAAAACCCCAGCGGAAAAATGGCCAAAAACGGGTGGGCTATAGCCTTGGTGGGGCGTGGCGAGTTCGTCCGCCGGACTCGGAATGGCCCGAGACTTTGCGGGAGGCATCCGTGAGCCAAAAAAAGAGCCCAGGGGCAGCGCCAAAAATTAGCGCCGAAGGTCGGGGTGCCAAAACCCCCAGCGGAAAAATGGCCAAAAGCGGGTGGGCTATAGCCTTGGTGAAGGCGTGGGCGAAGTTCGTCCGCGCCCGGACTCGGAATGGCCCAGACCTCCGTGTGGGGCGGCCTCCGTGTGCCAAAAATAGGCCACGGGGCAGCGTGGCGCCCAAAAATTAGCGCCCGCCAAAAGGTCGGGGTGCCAAAACCCCCAGCGGAAAAATGGCCAAGCGGGTGGGCTATAGCCTTGGTGGGGCGTGGCGAAGTTCGTCCGCCGGACTCAGAATAGTAGCCCCAGACTTTGCGGGCGGCCTCCGTGTGCCAAAAAAATAGGCCACGGGCACAGCCGCTCCAAAAATTAGCGCCGAAGGTCGGGTGCCAAAACCCCCAGCGGAAAAATGGCCAAAAGCGGGTGGGCTATAGCCTTGGTGGGGCGTGGGCGGATTCGTCCGCCCGGACTCGGGATGGCCCCAGACTGCGGGCGGCCTCCGTGTGCCAAAAATAGGCCACGGGCACAGCCGCGCCCAAAAATTAGCGCCGAAGGTGGGGTGCAAAACCCCCAGCGGAAAAATGGCCATGGGTGGGCTATAGCCTTGGTGGGGCGTGGGCGAGTTCGTCGCCCGGACTCGGAATGGCCCAGACTGCGGGCGGCCTCCGTGTGCCAAAAATAGGCCACAGGCACAGCAGCGCAAAAATTAGCGCCCGAAGGTCGGGTGCCAAAACCCCCAGCGGAAAAATGGCCAAAAGCGGGTGGGCTATAGCCTTGGTGGGGCGTGGGCGAGTTCGTCCGCCCGGACTCGGAATGGCCCCAGACTTTGCGGGCGGCCTCCGTGTGCAAAAATAGGCCCACGGGCACTGCCGCACCCAAAAATTAGCGCAAAGGTCGGGGTGCCAAAACCCCAGCGGAAAAATGGCCAAAAGCGGGTGGGCTATAGCCTTGGTGGGGCGTGGGCGAGTTCGTCCGCCCCGGACTCGGAATAGCCCAGGACTTTGCGAGGCGGCCTCCGTGTGCCAAAAATAGGCCACAGGCACAGCCGCCCAAAAATTAGCGCCGAAGGTCGGGGTGCCAAACCCCCCAGCGGAAAAATGGCCAAAAATGGGTGGGCTATAGCCTTGGTGGGGCGTGGCGAGATTCGTCCGCGGACATGGAATAGCCCCAGACTTTGCGGGCGGCCTCCGTGTGCCAAAAATAGGCCACGAGGCACAGCCGCGCCCAAAAATTAGCGCCCGAAGGTGGGGTGCCCAAAACCCCAGCGGAAAAATGGCCAAAAAAGCGGGTGGGCTATAGCCTTGGTGGGGGCGTGGGCGAGATTCGTCCGCGGACTCGGAATGGCCCCAGACTGCGGGGGCGGCCTCCGTGTGCCAAAAATAGGCCCACGGGCACAGCGCTAAAAATTAGCGCCCGAAGGTCGGGGTGCCAAAACCCCCAGCGGAAAAATGGCCAAAAGCGGGTGGGCTATAGCCTTGGTGGGTTGCGTGGGCGAATTTCGTACTGCGGACTCGTCTTGGCCCCAGCCGTTGGGGGCGGCCTCCGTGTGCCAAAAATAGGCCTCGGGCACAGCAGCGCCAAAAATTTAGCCCCCGAAGGTCGGGGTGCCAAAACCCCAGCGGAAAAATGGCCAAAAGCGGGTGGGCTATAGCCTTGGTGGGGCGTGGGCGAGAGTTCGTCCGCCGGACTCGGAATGGCCCCAGACTGCGGGCGGCCTCCGTGTGCCAAAAATAGGCCCCAGGCACTGCGCGCAAAAATTAGCGCCCAGGTCGGGGTGCCAAAACCCCCAGCGGAAAAATGGCCAAAAGCGGGTGGGCTATAGCCTTGGTGGGCGTGGGCGAGATTCGTCCGCCGGACTCGGAATAGCCCCAGACTGCGGGCGGCCTCCGTGTACCAAAAAAATAGGCCTTGGCACAGCCGCGCCCAAAATTAGCGCCCGAAGGTGGGGTGCCAAAACCCCAGCGGAAAAATGGCCAAAAAGCGGGTGGGCTATAGCCTTGGTGGGGGCGTGGGCGAGATTCGTCCGCCGGACTGGGAATGGCCCCAGACTTTGCGGGCGGCCTCCGTGTGCCAAAAATAGGCCACGGGCACAGCCGCGCCTAAAAATTAGCGCCCGAAGGGCGGGGAGCCAAGACCCCCCAGCGGAAAAATGCCCACAAAGCGGGTGGGCTATAGCCTTGGATCGGGGCGTGGGCGAAGTTCGTCCGCCGGACTCGGAATGGCCCCAGACTGCGGGCGGCCTCCGTGTGCCAAAAATAGGCCACAGGCACAGCCGCGCAAAAAGTAGCGCCCGAAGGTCAGGGTGCCAAAACCCCAGCGGAAAAATGGCCAAAAGCGGGTGGGCTATAGCCTTGGTGGGCGTGGCGAGATTCGTCCCGCCCGGACTCGGTGGCCCGAGACTTTGCGGGCGGCCTCCGTGTGCCAAAAATATAGGCAGGCACAGCCGCGCCCAAAAATTAGCGCCCGAAGGTCGGGGTGCAAAACCCCCAGCGGAAAAATGGCCAAAAGCGGGTGGGCTATAGCCTTGGTGGGGCGCGGGCGAGATTCGTCCGCGGACTCGGAATGGCCCCAGACTTTGCGGGCGGCCTCCGTGTGCCAAAAATAAGCCCACGGCACACAGCGCCCAAAAATTAGCGCCCGAAGGTCGGGGTGCCAAAACCCCCAGCGGAAAAATGGCCAAAAGCGGGTGGGCTATAGCCTTGGTGGGGCGTGGGCGAGATTCGTCCCGCGGACTCGGAATGGCCCAGACTTTGCGGGCGGCCTCCGTGTGCCAAAAATAGGCCACGGGCACAGCCGCGCCAAAATTAGCGCCCGAAGGTCGGGTGCCAAAACCCCCAGCGGAAAAATGGCCAAAAGTGGGGTGGGCTATAGCCTTGGTGGGGCGTGGGCGAGAGTTCGTCCGCCGGACTCGGAATGGCCCGAGACTTTGCGGGCGGCCTCCGTGTGCAAAAATAGGCCGCGGGCACAGCCTCCGCCAAAAAAAATTAGCGCCGAAGGTCGGGGTGCCAAAACCCCAGCGGAAAAATGGCCAAAAGCGGGTGGGCTATAGCCTTGGTGGGGGCGTGGGCGAGATCGTCCGCCCGGACTCGGAATAGCCCGAGACTTTGCGGGCGGCCTCCGTGTGCCAAAAATAGGCCAGGCACAGGCGCGCCCAAAAATTAGCGCCCGAAGGTCGGGGTGCCAAAACCCCCAGCGGAAAAATGGCCAAAAGCGGGTGGGCTATAGCCTTGGTGGGGGCGTGGGCGAGTTCGTCCGCCCGGACTCGGAATGGCCCCAGACTTTGCGGGCGGCCTCCGTGTGCCAAAAATAGGCCACAGGCACAGCCGCGCCCAAAAATTAGCGCCGAAGGTCGGGGTGCAAAACCCCCAGCGGAAAAATGGCCAAAAGCGGGTGGGCTATAGCCTTGGTGGGGCGTGGGCGAGATTCGTCCGCGGACTCGGAATGGCCAGCGGAGACTTTGCGGGCGGCCTCCGTGTGCCAAAAATAGGCCCGCAGGCACAGCCGCTCGCAAAAATTAGCGCCCGAAGGTCGGGGTGCCAAAACCCCCAGCGGAAAAATGGCCAAAAGCGGGTGGGCTATAGCCTTGGTGGGGGCGTGGGCGAGATTCGTCCGCCCGGACTCGGAATAGCCCCAGACTTTGCGGGCGGCCTCCGTGTGCCAAAAATAGGCCCGCAGGCACAGCCGCGCCCAAAAATTAGCGCCCGAAGGTCGGGTGCCAAAACCCCCAGCGGAAAAATGGCCAACGGGTGGGCTATAGCCTTGGTGGGGCGTGGGCGAGGTTCGTCGCCCGGACTCGGAATGGCCCCAGACTGCGGGCGGCCTCCGTGTGCCAAAAATAGGCCACAGGCACAGCCGCGCCCAAAAATTAGCGCCCGAAGGTCGGGGTGCCAAACCCCCAGCGGAAAAATGGCCAAAAGCGGGTGGGCTATAGCCTTGGTGGGGCGTGGCGAGTTCGTCCGCCGGACTCGGAATGGCCCGAGACTTTGCGGGCGGCCTCCGTGTGCAAAAATAGGCCCACAGGCACAGCCGCGCGCCAAAAATTAGCGCCCGAAGGTGGGTGCCAAAACCCCAGCGGAAAAATGGCCAAAAAAGCATGGGTGGGCTATAGCCTTGGTGGGGCGTGGGCGAGATTCGTCCGCGGACTCGGAATAGCCCCAGACTTTGCGGGGCGGCCTCCGTGTGCCAAAAATAGGCCCAGGCACAGCCGCGCCCAAAAATTAGCGCCGAAGGTCGGGGTGCCAAAACCCCAGCGGAAAAATGGCCAAAAAGCGGGTGGGCTATAGCCTTGGTGGGGCGTGGGCGAGAGTTCGTCCGCCGGACTCGGAATGGCGAGACTGCGGGCGGCATCCGTGTGCCAAAAATAGGCCACGGACAAAGCCGCGCCCAAAAATTAGCGCCCGAAGGTCGGCGTGCCAAAACCCGCAAGCGGAAAAATGGCCAAAAAACGGGTGGGCTATAGCCTTGGTTGGTGGGCGTGGCGCCAAAGTTCGTCCGCCCCGGACTCGGAATGGCCCCAGACTTTGCGGGCGGCCTCCGTGTGCCAAAAATAGGCCGCGGCCAGGCACAGCCGCACCCCAAAATTAGCGCCCGAAGGTCGGGGTGCGAAAACCCCCAGCGGAAAAATGGCCAAAAGCGGGTGGGCTATAGCCTTGGTGGGGCGTGGGCGAGTTCGTCCCGCCGGACTCGGAATGGCCCCGAGACTTTGCGGGCGGCCTCCGTGTGCCAAAAAAAGCCACGGGCACAGCCGCGCCCAAAAATTAGCGCCCGAAGGTCGGGGTGCCAAAACCCCCCAGCGGAATAATTGCCAAAAAACGGGTGGGCTATAGCCTTGGTGGGGGGCGTGGGCGAAGTTCGTCCGCCCGACTCGGAATGGCCCGAGACTTCACGGGCGGCCTCCGTGTGCCAAAAATAGGCCACGGGCACAGCCGCGCCCAAAAATTAGCGCCGAAGGTCGTGGTGCAAAACCCCCAGCGGAAAAATGGCCAAAAGCGGGTGGGCTATAGCCTTGGTGGGGGCGTGGGCGAGTTCGTCCGCCCGGACTCGGAATGGCCCCAGACTTTGCGCAGGCGGCCTCCGTGTGCCAAAAAATGAGCCACAGGCACAGCGTGGCGCGCAAAAATTAAAGCGCCGAAGGTCGTGGTGCCAAAACCCCAGCGGAAAAATGGCCAAAAGCGGGTGGGCTATAGCCTTGGTGGGGCGTGGGCGAGATTCGTCCGCCGGACTCGGAATGGCCCCAGACTTTGCGGGCGGCCTCCGTGTGCAAAAATAAACCCACAGGCACAGCCGCGCCCAAAAATTAGCGCCGAAGGTCGGGGTGCCAAAACCCCAGCGGAAAAATGGCCAAAAGCGGGTGGGCTATAGCCTTGGTGGGGCGTGGGCGAGTTCGTCCGCGGACTCGGAATGGGCCCCAGACTGCGGGCGGCCTCCGTGTGCCAAAAATAGGCCGCGGGCACAGCCGCGCCCAAAAATTAGCGCCCGAAGGTCGGGGTGCCAAAACCCCCCGGCGAAAAATGGCCAAAAACGGGTGGGCTATAGCCTTGGTGGGGCGTGGCGAGTTCGTCCGCCCGGACTCGGAATGGCCCCAGACTGCGGGCGGCCTCCGTGTGCAAAAAAATACCCCACGGGCACAGCGCGCCAAAATTAGCGCCCGAAGGTCGGGGTGCCAAAACCCCAGCGGAAAAATGGCCAAAAGCGGGTGGGCTATAGCCTTGGTGGGGCGTGGCGAGATTCGTCCGCCGGACTCGGAATGGCCCGAGACTGCGGGCGGCCTCCGTGTGCCAAAAATAAGCCCGGGCAGGCACAGCCGCCAAAAGTAGCGCCCGAAGGTCGTGGTGCCAAAACCCCAGCGGAAAAATGGCCAAAAAGCGGGTGGGCTATAGCCTTGGTGGGGCGTGGGCGAGATTCGTCCGCCGGACTCGGAATAGCCCCAGACTGCGGGCGGCCTCCGTGTGCCAAAAATAGGCCACAGGCACAGCCGCACCCGGAAAAAAAAAGCGCCCGAAGGTCGGGGTGCCAAAACCCCCAGCGGAAAAATGGCCAAAAGCGGGTGGGCTATAGCCTTGGTGGGGCGTGGGCGAGAGTTCGTCCGCCCGGACTCGGAATAGCCCCAGACTGCGAGGCGGCCTCCGTGTGCCAAAAATAGGCCACGGGCACAACCCGCGCCCAAAAATTAGCCCCCGAAGGCCGGGGTGCCAAAACCCCAGCGGAAAAATGGCCAAAAGCGGGTGGGCTATAGCCTTGGTGGGGCGTGGGCGAGTTCGTCCGCCCGGACTCGGAATAGCCCCAGACTGCGGGCGGCCTCCGTGTGCAAAAATGAGCCACGGGCACAGCCGCGCCCAAAAATTAGCGCCCGAAGGTCGGGTGCAAAAACCCCAGCGGAAAAATGGCCAAAAGCGGGTGGGCTATAGCCTTGGTGGGGCGTGGGCGAGTTCGTCCGCCCGGACTCGGAATGGCCCCAAACTTTGCGGGCGGCCTCCGTGTGCCAAAAATAGGCCACGGGCACAAGCGCGCCCAAAAATTAGCGCCGAAGGTCGGGTTGCCAAAACCCCCCAGCGGAAAAATGGCCAAAAAACGGGTGGGCTATAGCCTTGGTGGGGGGCATGGGCGAGATCGTCCGCCCGGACTCGGAATGGCCCCAGACTTGCGGGCGGCCACCCTGTGCCAAAAATAAACCCACAGGCACAGCCGCGCCCAAAAATTAGCGCCCGAAGGTCGGGTGCCAAAACCCCAGCGGAAAAATGGCCAAAAAGCGGGTGGGCTATAGCCTTGGTGGGGCGTGGGCGAGATTCGTCCGCCGGACTGGAATGGCCCCACACTTTCCGGGCGGCCTCCGTGTGCCAAAAATAGGCCCCACAGGCGCAAGGTGGTGCCGCGGAAAAATGGCCAAAAATTAGCGCCCGAAGGTGGGGGTGCCAAGACCCCAGCGGAAAAATGGCCAAAAGCGGGTGGGCTATAGCCTTGGTGGGGGCGTGGGCGAGTTCGTCCGCCCGGACTCGGAATGCCCCAGACTTTGCGGGCGGCCTCCGTGTGCCAAAAATAGGCCACGGGGACAGCCGAGGCCAAAAATTAGCACCCGAAGGTCGGGGTGCCAAAACCCCAGCGGAAAAATGGCCAAAAGCGGGTGGGCTATAGCCTTGGTGGGCGTGGGCGAGATTCGTCCGCCCGGACTCGGAATGGCCCGAGACTGTGGGGCGGCCTCCGTGTGCCAAAAATAGGCCACGGGCAAAGCCGCGTAAAAAAAGTGGCGCCCGAAGGTCGGGTGCCAAAACCCCAGCGGAAAAATGGCCAAAAGCGGGTGGGCTATAGCCTTGGTGGGGCGTGGGCGAGTTCGTCCGCGGACTCGGAATGGCCCCAGACTGCGGGCGGCCCCCGCGTCCCAAAAATAGCCCCCGGGCACAGCCGCGCCCAAAAATTACCGCCCTAAGGTCGTGGTGCCAAAACCCCAGCGGAAAAATGGCCAAAAAACGGGTGGGCTATAGCCTTGGTGGGGGGGTGGGCGAGATTCGTCCGCGGACTCGGAATGGCCCCAGACTGCGGGCGGCCTCCGTGTGCCAAAAATAGGCCACGGGCAAAGCCGCGCCCAAAAATTAGCGCCCGAAGGTCGGGGTGCCAAAACCCCCCAGCGGAAAAATTGCCAAAAGCGGGTGGGCTATAGCCTTTGTGGGGGGCGTGGGCGAAGTTCGTCCGCCGGACTCGGAATGGCCCGAGACTTTGCGGGCGGCCTCCGTGTGCCAAAAATAGGCCACGGGCACAGCGTACCCAAAAATTAACGCCCGAAGGTCGGGGTGCATTAACCCCCCAATGGAAAAATTGCCAAAAAACGGGTGTGCTATAGCCTTGGTGGGGGGGGTGGGCGAAATTCGTCCGCCGGACTCGGAATGGCCCGAGACTTTGCGGGCGGCCTCCGTGTGCCAAAAATAGGCCCGCAGGCACAGCCAGCGCGCCAAAAATTAGCGCCCGAAGGTCGTGGTGCCAAAACCCCAGCGGAAAAATGGCCAAAAAAGCGGGTGGGCTATAGCCTTGGTGGGGCGTGGGCGAGATTCGTCCGCCGAACTCGGAATGGTCCCGGACTTTGCGGGCGGCCTCCGTGTGCCAAAAATAGGTCACGGGCACAGCCGCGCCCAAAAATTAGCGCACGAAGGTCGTGGTGCCAAAACCCCAGCGGAAAAATGGCCAAAAGCGGGTGGGCTATAGCCTTGGTAGGGGCGTGGGCGAGGTTCGTCCGCCCGGACTCGGAATGGGGCGAGACTGCGGCGGCCTCCGTGTGCCAAAAATAAGCCACAGGCAAAGCCGCGCCCAAAAATTAGCGCCCGAAGGTCGTGGTGCCAAAACCCATCAGCGGAAAAATGGCCAAAAGCGGGTGGGCTATAGCCTTGGTGGGGCGTGGCGAGTTCGTCCGCCGGACTCGGAATGGCCCGAGACTTTGCGGGCGCCTCCGTGTGCCAAAAAAATAAGCCACAGGCAAAGCCGCGCCCAAAAAAGTAGCGCCGAAGGTCGGGGTGCCAAAACCCCCAGCGGAAAAATGGCCAAAAGCGGGTGGGCTATAGCCTTGGTGGGGGCGTGGGCGAAGTTCGTCCGGGCCGGACTCGGAATGGCCCCGAGACTTTGCGGGCGGCCTCCGTGTGCAAAAAATAGGACACGGCCATGGCCGCGCCCAAAAATTAGCGCCCGAAGGTCGTGGTGCCAAAACCCCCCAGCGGAAAAATGGCCAAAACGCGGGTGCTCTATAGACGTGGTGGGGCGTGGGCGAGTTCGAATCCGCGGACTCGGAATGGGCCGAGACTTTGCGAGGCGCCTCGGGGTGCTCAAAATAAGCCGCGGTCAAAGCGGCACACCAAAATCCGCGCCCGAAGGTCGTGGTGCAAAAACCCCCCAGCGGAAACATGGCCAAAAAACGGGTGGGCTATAGCCTTGGTGGGGGCGCGGGCGAAGTTCGTCCGCCGGACTCGGAATGGGATGAGACTTTGCGAGGCGCCTCCGTGTGCCAAAAATAGGCCACGGGCACAGCCGCGCCCAAAAATTAGCGCCCGAAGGTCGGGGTGCCAAAACCCCCCTGCGGAAAAATGGCCAAAAAACGGGTGGGCTATAGCCTTGGTGGGGGGCGCGGGCGAAATTCGTCCGCCGGACTCGGAATGGGGCGAGACTTTGCGAGGCACCTCGGGGTGCCAAAAATAAGCCGCGGGCAAAGCCGCGCCCAAAAATAAGCGCCCGAAGGTCGTGGTGCCAAAACCCCCCAGCGGGAAAAATGCCCAAAAACCGGTGGGGATATGGCGTTGGGGGGGGGCGCGGGCGAAGTGCTACCCCCGGACTCGGAATGGGGCGAGACTTTGCGAGGCGCCTCGGGGTGCCAAAAATAAGCCATGGGCAAAGCCGCGCCCAAAAATAAGCGCCCGAAGGTCGTGGTGCCAAAACCCCCCCAGCGGAAAAATGACCAAAAAAAGGGGTGGGCTATAGCCTTGGTGGGGGGCGCGGGCAAAGTTCGTCCGCCGGACTTGGAATGGGTCGAGACTTTGCGAGGCGCCTCGGGGTGCCAAAAATAAGCCGCCGGCAAATCCCCGCCCCAAAATAAGCGCCCGAAGGCCGTGGTGCCAAAACCCCCCAGCGGAAAAATGGCCAAAAAACGGGTGGGCTATAGCCTTGGTGGGGGGCGCGGGCGATGTTCGTCCGCCGGACTCGGAATGTGGTGTGACTTTGCGAGGCGCCTCGGGGTGCCAAAAATAGGCCGCGGGCAAAGCCGCGCACAAAAATAAGCGCCCGAAGGTCGTGGTGCCAAAACCCCCCAGCGGAAAAATGGCCAAAAAAGGGGTGGGCTATAGCCTTGGTGGGGTCGCGGGCGAAGTTCGTCCGCCGGACTCGGAATGGGGCGAGACTTTGCGAGGTGCCACGGGGTGCCTAAAATAAGCCGCGGGCAAAGCCGCGCCCAAAAATGAGCGCCCGAAGGTCGTGGTGCCAGAGCCGCCAAGCGGTAAAATGTGCAGCTATCGGGTGGGCTATAGCCTTGGTGGGGGGCGCGGGAGAAGTTCATCCGCCGGACTCGGAATGGGGCGAGACTTTGCGAGGCGCCTCGGGGTGCCAAAAATAAGCTGCGGGCAAAGCCGCGCCCAAAAATAAGCGCCCGAAGGTCGTGGTGCCAAAACCCCCCAGCGGAAAAATGGCCAAAAAACGGGTGGGCTATAGCCTTGGTGGGGGGCGCGGGCGAAGTTCGTCCGCCGGACTCGGAATGGGGCGAGACTTTGCGAGGCGCCTCGGGGTGCCAAAAATAAGCTGCGGGCAAAGCCGCGCCCAAAAATAAGCGCCCGAAGGTCGTGGTGCCAAAACCCCCCAGCGGAAAAATGGCCAAAAAACGGGTGGGCTATAGCCTTGGTGGGGGGCGCGGGCGAAGTTCGTCCGCCGGACTCGGAATGGGGCGAGACTTTGCGAGGCGCCTCGGGGTGCCAAAAATAAGCCGCGGGCAAAGCCGCGCCCAAAAATAAGCGCCCGAAGGTCGTGGTGCCAAAACCCCCCAGCGGAAAAATGGCCAAAAAACGGGTGGGCTATAGCCTTGGTGGGGGGCGCGGGCGAAATTCGTCCGCCGGACTCGGAATGGGGCGAGACTTTGCGAGGCGCCTCGGGGTGCCAAAAATAAGCCGCGGGCAAAGCCGCGCCCAAAAATAAGCGCCCGAAGGTCGTGGTGCCAAAACCCCCCAGCGGAAAAATGGCCAAAAAACGGGTGGGCTATAGCCTTGGTGGGCGTGTAAAATCCGGGTTCGTCCGCCGGACTCGGAATGGGGCGAGACTTTGCGAGGCGCCTCGGGGTGCCAAAAATAAGCCGCGGGCAAAGCCGCGCCCGAAGGTCGTGGTGCCAAAACCCCCCCAGCGGAAAAATGGCCAAAAAACGGGTGGGCTATAGCCTTGGTGGGGGGCGCGGGCGAGATTCGATCCGCGGACTCGGAATGGGGCGAGACTGCGAGGCGCCTCGGGGTGCCAAAAATAAGCCCGCGGGCAAAGCCGCGCCAAAAAATAAGCGCCCGAAGGTCGTGGTGCCAAAACCCCAGCGGAAAAATGGCCAAAAGCGGGTGGGCTATAGCCTTGGTGGGGGGCGCGGGCGAATTTCGTCCGCCGGACTCGGAATGGGGCGAGACTTTGCGAGGCACCTCGGGGTGCCAAAAATAAGCCGCGGGCAAAGCCGCGCCCAAAAATAAGCGCCCGAAGGTCGTGGTGCCAAAACCCCCCAGCGGAAACATGGCCAAAAAACGGGTGGGCTGCCTTGGTGGGGGGCGCGGGCGAATTCGATCCGCGGACTCGGAATGGGGCGAGACTTTGCGAGGCGCCTCGGGGTGCCAAAAATAAGCCGCGGGCAAGCCGCGCCCAAAAATAAGCGCCCGAAGGTCGTGGTGCCAAAACCCCAGCGGAAAAATGGCCAAAAGCGGGTGGGCTATAGCCTTGGTGGGGGGCGGGCGAGGTCGTCCGCGGACTCGGAATAGGGCGAGACTTTGCGAGGCGCCTCGGGGTGCCAAAAATAAGCCGGGAATGGGCAAAGCCGCGCCCATATATAAGCGCCCGAAGGTCGTGGTGCCAAAACCCCCAGCGGAAAAATGGCCAAAAGCGGGTGGGCTATAGCCTTGGTGGGGCGCGGGCGAGATTCGTCCGCCGGACTCGGAATGGGGCGAGACTTTGAGAGGCGCCTCGGGGTGCCAAAAATAAGCCATGGGCAAAGCCGCGCCCAAAAATAAGCGCCGAAGGTCGTGGTGCCAAAACCCCCAGCGGAAAAATGGCCAAAAGCGGGTGGGCTATAGCCTTGGTGGGGCGCGGGCGAGTTCGTCCGCGGACTCGGAATGGGGCGAGACTTTGCGAGGCGCCTCGGGGTGCCAAAATAAGCCAGCGGGCAAAGCGCGCCAAAAATAAGCGCCCGAAGGTCGTGGTGCCAAAACCCCCAGCGGAAAAATGGCCAAAAGCGGGTGGGCTATAGCCTTGGTGGGGCGCGGGCGAGTTTCGTCCGCGGACTCGGAATGGGGCGAGACTTTGCGAGGCGCCTCGGGGTGCAAAAATAAGCCCGCGGGCAATGCCGCGCCAAAAAATAAGCGCCCGAAGGTCGTGGTGCCAAAACCCATCAGCGGAAAAATGGCCAAAAAACGGGTGGGCTATAGCCTTGGTGGGGGGCGCGGGCGAAGTTCGTCCGCCTGACTCGGAATGGGGCGAGAATTTGCGAGGCGCCTCGGGGTGCCAAAAATAAGCCGCGGGCAAAGCCGCGCCCAAAAATAAGCGCCCGAAGGTCGTGGTGCCAAAACCCCCCAGCGGAAACATGGCCAAAAAACGGGTGGGCTGCCTTGGTGGGGGGCGCGGGCGAATTTCGTCCGCCGGACTCGGAATGGGGCGAGACTTTGCGAGGCGCCTCGGGGTGCCAAAAATAAGCAGCGGGCAAAGCCGCGCCCAAAAATAAGCGCCCGAAGGTCGTGGTGCCAAAACCCCCCAGCGGAAAAATGGCCAAAAAACGGGGGGGCTATAGCCTTGGTGGGGGGCGCGGGCGAAGTTCGTCCGCCGGACTCGGAATGGGGCGAGACTTTGCGAGGCGCCTCGGGGTGCCAAAAATAAGCCGCGGGCAAAGCCGCGCCCAAAAATAAGCGCCCGAAGGTCGTGGTGCCAAAACCCCCCAGCGGAAAAATGGCCAAAAAACGGGTGGGCTATAGCCTTGGTGGGGGGCGCGGGCGAAGTTCGTCCGCCGGACTCGGAATGGGGCGAGACTTTGCGAGGCGCCTCGGGGTGCCAAAAATAAGCCGCGGGCAAAGCCGCGCCCAAAAATAAGCGCCCGAAGGTCGTGGTGCCAAAACCCCCCAGCGGAAAAATGGCCAAAAAACGGGTGGGCTATAGCCTTGGTGGGGGGCGCGGGCGAAGTTCGTCCGCCGGACTCGGAATGGGGTGAGAATTTGCGAGGCGCCTCGGGGTGCCAAAAATAAGCCTCGGGCAAAGCCGCGCCCAAAAATAAGCGCCCGAAGGTCGTGGTGCCAAAACCCCCCAGCGGAAAAATGGCCAAAAAACGGGTGGGCTATAGCCTTGGTGTGGGGCGTGGGCGACTCTCGTCCGCCGGACTCGGAATGGGGCGAGACTTTGCGAGGCACCTCGGGGTGCCAAAAATAAGCCGCGGGCAAAGCCGCGCCCAAAAATAAGCGCCCGAAGGTCGTGGTGCCAAAACCCCCCAGCGGAAAAATGGCCAAAAAAGGGGTGGGCTATAGCCTTGGTGGGGGGCACGGGCGAAGTTCGTCTGCCGGACTCGGAATGGGGCGAGACTTTGCGAGGCGCCTCGGGGTGCCAAAAATAGGACGCGGGCAAAGCTGCGCCCAAAAATAAGCGCCCGAAGGACGTGGTGCCAAAACCCCCCAGCGGAAAAATGGCCAAAAAACGGGTGGGCTATAGCCTTGGTGGGGGGCGCGGGCGAAGTTCGTCCGCCGGACTCGGAATGTGGCGAGACTTTGCGAGGCTCCTCGGGGTACAAAAAATAAGCCGCGGGCAAAGCCGCGCCCGAAGGTCGTGGTGCCTAAACCCCCCCAGCGGAAAAAAGGCCAAAAAATGGGTGGGCTATAGCCTTGGTGGGGGGCGCGGGCGAAGTTCGTCCGCCGGACTCGGAATGGGGCGAGACTTTGCGAGGCGCCTCGGGGTGCCAAAAATAAGCCGCGGGCAAAGCCGCGCCCAAAAATAAGCGCCCGAAGGTCGTGGTGCCAAAACACCCAGCGGAAACATCGCCAAAAAACGTGTGTGCTATAGCCTTGGTGGGCGCGGGGCGAAGTTCATCCGCGGACTCGGAATGGGGCGAGACTGCGAGGCGCCTCGGGGTGCCAAAAATAAGGCCATGGGGAGCAAAGCCGCGCCCAAAAAAAGCGCCGAAGGTCGTGGTGCCAAAACCCCCAGCGGAAAAATGGCCAAAAGCGGGTGGGCTATAGCCTTGGTGGGGTGCGCGGGCGAGTTAAATCCGCCGGAATCGGAATGGGGCGAGACTTTGCGAGGCGTCTCGGGGTGCCAAAAATAAGCCGCGGGCAAAGCCGCGCCGAAAAATAAATCCCCGAAGGTCGTGGTGCCGAAACCCCCCAGCGGAAAAATGGCCAAAAACGGGTGGGCTATAGCCTTGCTGGGGGGCGCGGGCGAGTTAATCCGCGGACTCGGAATGGGGCGAGACTTTGCGAGGCGCCTCGGGGTGCCAAAAATAAGCCGCGGGCAAAGCCGCGCCCAAAAAAATAAGCGCCCGAAGGTCGTGGTGCCAAACCCCCCAGCGGAAAAATGGCCAAAAGCGGGTGGGCTATAGCCTTGGTGGGGCGCGGGCGAAGTTCGTCCGCCGGACTCGGAATGGGGCGAGACTTTGCGAGGCGCCTCGGGGTGCCAAAAATAAACCGCGGGCAAAGCCGCGCCCTAAAATAAGCACCCAATGGTCGTGGTACCAAAACCCCCCCAGCGGAAAAATGGCCAAAAAACGGGTGGGCTATAGCCTGGGTGGGGCGCGAGGCGAGATTCGTCCGCGCGGACTCGGAATGGGGCGAGACTTTGCGAGGCGCCTCGGGGTGCCAAAAATAAGCCGCGGGCAAAGCCCCGCCCAAAAAAAAGCGCCCGAAGGTCGTGGTGCCAAAAACCCCAGCGGAAAAATGGCCAAAAGCGGGTGGGCTATAGCCTTGGTGGGGGCGCGTGGGCGAGATTCGTCCGCGGACTCGGAATGGGGCGATACTTTGCGAGGCGCCTCGGGGTGCCAAAAATAAGCCACGGGCAAAGCCGCGCCCAAAAATAAGCGCCCGAAGGTCGTGGTGCCAAAACCCCCCCAGCGGAAAAATGGCCAAAAAACGGGTGGGCTATAGCCTTGGTGGGGGGCGCGGGCGAAGTTCGTCCGCCGGACTCGGAATGGGGCGAGACTTTGCGAGGCGCCTCGGGGTGCCAAAAATAAGCCGCAGGCAAAGCCGCGCCCAAAAATAATCGCACGAAGGTCGTAGTGCCAAAACCCCCCCAGCAGAAAAATGGCCAAAAAACGGGTGGGCTATAGCCTTGGTGGGGCGCGCGGCGAGAGTTCGTCCGCCGGACTCGGAATGGGGCGAGACTGCGAGGCGCTTCGGGTGTCCAAAAATATGCCGCGGGCAAAGCCGCGCCCAAAAATAAGCGCCCGAAGGTCGTGGTGCCAAACCCCCCAGCGGAAAAATGGCCAAAAACGGGTGGGCTATAGCCTTGGTGGGGGCGCAAAAATGGGCGAGATTTCGTCCGCGGACTCGGAATGGGGCGAGACTTTGCGAGGCGCCTCGGGAGGCCCTGAGAGTGCCAAAAATAAGCCGCAGGCAAAGCCGCGCCCAAAAATAAGCGCCCGAAGGTCGAGGTGCCAAAACCCAACAGCGGAAAAATGGCCAAAAAAAGGTGGGCTATAGCCTTGGTGGAAAAATGGGGCGGGTGGGGCGTGGATTCATCCGCCGGACTCGGAATGGGGCGAGACTTTGCGAGGCGCCTCGGGGTGCCAAAAATAAGCCGCGGGCAAAGCCGCGCCCAAAAATAAGCGCCCGAAGGTCGTGGTGCCAAAACCCCCCAGCGGAAAAATGGCCAAAAAACGGGTGGGCTATAGCCTTGGTGGGGGGCGCGGGCGAAGTTCGTCCGCCGGACTCGGAATGAGGCGAGACTTTGCGAGGCGCCTCGGGGTGCCAAAAATAAGCCGCGGGCAAAGCCGCGCCCAAAAATAAGCGCCCGAAGGTCGTGGTGCCAAAACCCCCAGCGGAAAAATGGCCAAAAAACGGGTGGGCTATAGCCTTGGTGGGGGGCGCGGGCGAATTTCGTCCGCCGGACTCGGAATGGGGCGAGACTTTGCGAGGTGCCTCGGGGTGCCAAAAATAAGCCGCGGGCAAAGCGGCACCCAAAAATAAGCGCCCGAAGGTCGTGGTGCCAAAACCCATCAGCGGAAAAATGGCCAAAAAACGGGTGGGCTATAGCCTTGGTAGGGGGCGCGGGAGAAGTTAAATCCGCCGGACTCGGAATGGGGCGAGACTGCGAGGCGCCTCGGGGTGCCAAAAATAAGCCCGCGGCCAAAGCCGCGCCCAAAAATAAGCGCCGAAAAATGGTCGTGGTGCCAAAACCCCAGCGGAAAAATGGCCAAAAAGCGGGTGGGCTATAGCCTTGGTGGGGGCGCGGGCGAGTTCGTCCGCGGACTCGGAGGGGGGGCGAGACTTTGGAAGGGCGCCTCGGGGTGCCAAAAATAGCCTGCGGGCAAAGCGCGCCCAAAAATAAGCACCCGAAGGTCGTCGTGCCAAAACCCCCAGCGGAAAAAGGGCCAAACTACGGGTGGGCTATAGCCTTGGTGGGGGGTGCGGGCGTAGTTCGTCCGCCGGACTCGGAATGGGGCGAGACTTTGCGAGGCACCTCGGGGTGCCAAAAATAAGCCGCGGGCAAAGCTGGGCCCAAAAATAAGCTCCCGAAGGTCGTGGTGCCAAAACCCCCGCAGCAGAAAAATGGCCAAAAAACGGGTGGGCTATAGCCTTGGTGGGGGGCGCGGGCGAAGTTCGTCCGCCGGACTCGGAATGGGGCGAGACTTTGCGAGGCGCCTCGGGGTGCCAAAAATAAGCCACGGGCAAAGCCGCGCACAAAAATTAGCGCCCGAAGGTCGGGGTGCCAAAACACCCCAGCGGAAAAATGGCCAAAAATCGGGTGGGCTATAGCCTTGGTGGGGGGCGCGGGCGAAGTTCGTCCGCCGGACTCGGAATGGGGCGAGACTTTGCGAGGCGCCTCGGGGTGCCAAAAATAAGCCGCGGGCAAAGCCGCGCCCGAAGGTCGTGGTGCCAAAACCCCCCCAGCGGAAAAATGGCCAAAAAACGGGTGGGCTATAGCCTTGGTGGGGGGCGCGGGCGAAGTTCGTCCGCCGGACTCGGAATGGGGCGAGACTTTGCGAGGCGCCTCGGGGTGCCAAAAATAAGCCGCGGGCAAAGCCGCGCCCGAAGGTCGTGGTGCCAAAACCCCCCAGCGGAAAAATGGCCAAAAAACGGGTGGGCTATAGCCTTGGTGGGGGGCGCGGGCGAAGTTCGTCCGCCGGACTCGGAATGGGGCGAGACTTTGCGAGGCGCCTCGGGGTGCCAAAAATAAGCCGCGGGCAAAGCCGCGCCCAAAAATAAGCGCCCGAAGGTCGTGGTGCCAAAACCCCCCCAGCGGAAAAATGGCCAAAAAACGGGTGGGCTATAGCCTTGGTGGGGGGCGCGGGCGAAGTTCGTCCGCCGGACTCGGAATGGGGCGAGACTTTGCGAGGCGCCTCGGGGTGCCAAAAATAATCCGCGGGCAAAGACGCGCGCAAAAATAAGCGTCCGAAGGTCGTGGTGCCAAAACCCCCCCAGCGGAAAAATGGCCAAAAAACGGGTGGGCTATAGCCTTGGTGGGGGGCGCGGGCGAAGTTCGTCCGCCGGACTCGGAATGGGGCGAGACTTTACGAGGCACCTCGGGGTGCCAAAAATATGCCGCGGGCAAAGCCGCGCCCGAAGGTCGTGGTGCCAAAACCCCCCAGCGGAAGAATGGCCAAAACACGGGTGGGCTATAGCCTTGGTGGGGGGCGCGGGCGAAGTTCGTCCGCCGGACTCGGAATGGGGCGAGACTTTGCGAGGCGCCTCGGGGTGCCAAAAATAAGCCGCGGGCAAAGCCGCGCCCAAAAATAAGCGCCCGAAGGTCGTGGTGCCAAAACCCCCCAGCGGAAAAATGGCCAAAAAACGGGTGGGCTATAGCCTTGGTGGGGGGCGCGGGCGAAGTTCGTCCGCCGGACTCGGAATGTGGCGAGACTTTGCGAGGCTCCTCGGGGTACAAAAAATAAGCCGCGGGCAAAGCCGCGCCCAAAAATAAGCGCCCGAAGGTCGTGGTGCCAAAACCCCCCAGCGGAAAAATGGCCAAAAAACGGGTGGGCTATAGCCTTGGTGGGGGGCGCGGGCGAAGTTCGTCCGCCGGACTCGGAATGGGGCGAGACTTTGCGAGGCGCCTCGGGGTGCCAAAAATAAGCCGCGGGCAAAGCCGCGCCCAAAAATAAGCGCCCGAAGGTCGTGGTGCCAAAACCCCCAGCGGAAAAATGGCCAAAAAACGGGTGGGCTATAGCCTTGGTGGGGGGCGCGGGCGAAGTTCGTCCGCCGGACTCGGAATGGGGCGAGACTTTGCGAGGCGCCTCGGGGTGCCAAAAATAAGCCGCGGGCAAAGCCGCGCCCAAAAATAAGCGCCCGAAGGTCGTGGTGCCAAAACCCCCCAGCGGAAAAATGGCCAAAAAACGGGTGGGCTATAGCCTTGGTGGGGGGCGCGGGCGAAGTTCGTCCGCCGGACTCGGAATGGGGCGAGACTTTGCGAGGCGCCTCGGGGTGCCAAAAATAAGCCGCGGGCAAAGCCGCGCCCAAAAATAAGCGCCCGAAGGTCGTGGTGCCAAACCCCCCAGCGGAAAAATGGCCAAAAAACGGGTGGGCTATAGCCTTGGTGGGGGGCGCGGGCGAAGTTCGTCCGCCGGACTCGGAATGGGGCGAGACTTTGCGAGGCGCCTCGGGGTGCCAAAAATAAGCCGTGGGCAAAGCCGCGCCCAAAAATAAGCGCCCGAAGGTCGTGGTGCCAAAACCCCCCAGCGGAAAAATGGCCAAAAAACGGGTGGGCTATAGCCTTGGTGGGGGGCGCGGGCGAAGTTCGTCCGCCGGACTCGGAATGGGGCGAGACTTTGCGAGGCGCCTCGGGGTGCCAAAAATAAGCCGCGGGCAAAGCCGCGCCCAAAAATAAGCGCCCGAAGGTCGTGGTGCCAAAACCCCCCAGCGGAAAAATGGCCAAAAAACGGGTGGGCTATAGCCTTGGTGGGGGGCGCGGGCGAAGTTCGTCCGCCGGACTCGGAATGGGGCGAGACTTTGCGAGGCGCCTCGGGGTGCCAAAAATAAGCCGCGGGCAAAGCCGCGCCCAAAAATAAGCGCCCGAAGGTCGTGGTGCCAAAACCCCCCAGCGGAAAAATGGCCAAAAAACGGGTGGGCTATAGCCTTGGTGGGGGGCGCGGGCGAAGTTCGTCCGCCGGACTCGGAATGGGGGAGACTTTGCGAGGCGCCTCGGGGTGCCAAAAATAAGCCGCGGGCAAAGCCGCGCCCAAAAATAAGCGCCCGAAGGTCGTGGTGCCAAAACCCCCCAGCGGAAAAATGGCCAAAAAACGGGTGGGCTATAGCCTTGGTGGGGGGCGCGGGCGAAGTTCGTCCGCCGGACTCGGAATGGGGCGAGACTTTGCGAGGCGCCTCGGGGTGCCAAAAATAAGCCGCGGGCAAAGCCGCGCCCAAAAATAAGCGCCCGAAGGTCGTGGTGCCAAAACCCCCCCAGCGGAAAAATGGCCAAAAATCGGGTGGGCTATAGCCTTGGTGGGGGGCGCGGGCGAAGTTCGTCCGCCGGACTCGGAATGGGGCGAGACTTTGCGAGGCGCCTCGGGGTGCCAAAAATAAGCCGTGGGCAAAGCTGCGCCCAAAAATAAGCGCCCGAAGGTCGTGGTGCCAAAACCCCTTCAGCGGAAAAATGGCCAAAAAACGGGTGGGCTATAGCCTTGGTGGGGGGTGCGGGCGAAGTTCGTCCGCCGGACTCGGAATGGGGCGAGACTTTGCGAGGGGTCTCGGGGTGCCAAAAATAAGCTGCGGACAAAACCGCACCCAAAAATAAGAGCCCGAAGGTCATGGTGCCAAAAGCCCCCGGCGGAAAAATGGCCAAAAAACGGGTGGGCTATAGCCTTGGGTGGGGGCGCGGGCGAAGTTTGTCCGCCGGACTCGGAATGGGGCGAGACTTTGCGAGGCGCCTCGGGGTGCCAAAAATAAGCCTCGGGCAAAGCCGCGCCCAAAAATAAGCGCCCGAAGGTCGTGGTGCCAAAACCCCCCAGCGGAAAAATGGCCAAAAAACGGGTGGGCTATAGCCTTGGTGGGGGGCGCGGGCGAAGTTCGTCCGCCGGACTCGGAATGGGGCGAGACTTTGCGAGGCGCCTCGGGGTGCCAAAAATAAGCCACGGGCAAAGCCGCGCCCAAAAATAAGCGCCCGAAGGTCGTGGTGCCAAAACCCCCCAGCGGAAAAATGGCCAAAAAACGGGTGGGCTATAGCCTTGGTGGGGGGCACGGGCGAAGTTCGTCCGCCGGACTCGGAATGGGGCGAGACTTTGCGAGGCGCCTCGGGGTGCCAAAAATAAGCCGCGGGCAAAGCCGCGCCCAAAAATAAGCGCCCGAAGGTCGTGGTGCCAAACCCCCCAGCGGAAAAATGGCCAAAAAACGGGTGGGCTATAGCCTTGGTGGGGGGCGCGGGCGAAGTTCGTCCGCCGGACTCGGAATGGGGCGAGACTTTGCGAGGCGCCTCCGGGTGCCAAAAATAGGCCGCTGGCACAGCCGCTCCCAACAATACGCACCCGAAGGTCGTGGTGCCAAAAACCCCAGCGGAAAAATGGCCAAAAAACGGGTGGGCTATAGCCTTGGTGGGGGGCGCGGGCGAAGTTCGTCCGCCGGACTCGGAATGGGGCGAGACTTTGCGAGGCGCCTCGGGGTGCCAAAAATAAGCCGCGGGCAAAGCCGCGCCCAAAAATAAGCGCCCGAAGGTCGTGGTGCCAAAACCCCCCAGCGGAAAAATGGCCAAAAAACGGGTGGGCTATAGCCTTGGTGGGGGGCGCGGGCGATGTTCGTCCGCCGGACTCGGAATGGGGCGAGACTTTGCGAGGCGCCTTGGGGTGCCAAAAATAAGCCACGGACAAAGCCGCGCCCAAAAAGTAAGCCCCCGAAGGTCGTGGTGCGAAAACCCCCCATCGGAAAAATGGCCAAAAAACAGGTGGGCTATAGCCTTGCTGGGGGGCGCGGGCGAAGTTCGTCCGCCGGACTCGGAATGGGGCGAGACTTTGCGTGGCGCCTCGGGGTGCCAAAAATAATTCTTCCGCGGGGGCAAAGCCGCGCCCAAAAATAAGCGCCCGAAGGTCGTGGTGCCAAAACCCCCCAGCGGAAAAATGGCCAAAAAACGGGTGGGCTATAGCCTTGGTGGGGGGCGCGGGCGAAGTTCGTCCACCGGACTCGGAATGGGGCGAGACTTTGCGAGGCGCCTCGGGGTGCCAAAAATAAGCCGCGGGCAAAGCCTCACCCAAAAATCAGCGCCCGAAGGTCGTGGTGCCAAAACCCCCCCAGCGGAAAAATGGCCAAAAAACGGGTAGGCTATAGCCTTGGTGGGGGGCGCGGGCGAAGTTGGTCCGCCGGACTCGGAATGGGGCGAGACTTTGCGAGGCGCCTTAGGGTGCCAAAAATAAGCCGCGGGCAAAGCCTCACCCAAAAATCAGCGCCCGAAGGTCGTGGTGCCAAAACCCCCCCAGCGGAAAAATGGCCAAAAAACGGGTAGGCTATAGCCTTGGTGGGGGGCGCGGGCGAAGCTCGTCCGCCGGACTCGGAATGGGGCGACACTTTGCGAGGCGCCTCGGGGTGCCAAAAATAAGCCGCGGGCAAAGCCGCGCCCAAAAATAAGCGCTCGAAGGTCGTGGTGCCAAAACCCCCCCAGCGGAAAAATGGCCAAAAAACGGGTAGGCTATAGCCTTGGTGGGGGGCGCGGGCGAAGTTCGTCCGCCGGACTCGGAATGGGGCGAGACTTTGCGAGGCGCCTCGGGGTGCCAAAAATAAGCCGCGGGCAAAGCCTCACCCAAAAATCAGCGCCCGAAGGTCGTGGTGCCAAAACCCCCCCAGCGGAAAAATGGCCAAAAAACGGGTGGGCTATAGCCTTGGTGGGGGGCGCGGGCGAAGTTCGTCCGCCGGACTCGGAATGGGGCGAGACTTTGCGAGGCGCCTCGGGGTGCCAAAAATAAGCCGCGGGCAAAGCCTCACCCAAAAATCAGCGCCCGAAGTCGTGGTGCCAAAACCCCCCCAGCGGAAAAATGGCCAAAAAACGGGTAGGCTATAGCCTTGGTGGGCGGCGCGGGCGAAGTTCGTCCGCCGGACTCGGAATGGGGCGACACTTTGCGAGGCGCCTCGGGGTGCCAAAATAAGCCGCGGGCAAAGCCGCGCCCAAAAATAAGCGCTCGAAGGTCGTGGTGCCAAAACCCCCCCAGCGGAAAAATGGCCAAAAAACGGGTGGGCTATAGCCTTGGTGGGGGGCGCGGGCGAAGTTCGTTTGTCGGACTCGGAATGGGGCGAGACTTTGCGAGGCACCTCGGGGTGCCAAAAATAAGCCGCGGGCAAAGCCGCGCCCAAAAATAAGCGCCCGAAGGTCGTGGTGCCAAAACCCCCCAGCGGAAAAATGGCCAAAAAACGGGTGGGCTATAGCCTTGGTGGGGGGCGCGGGCGAAGTTCGTCCACCGGACTCGGAATGGGGCGAGACATTGCGAGGCGCCTCGGGGTGCCAAAAATAAGCCGCGGGCAAAGCCGCGCCCAAAAATAAGCGCCCGAAGGTCGTGGTGCCAAAACCCCCCCAGCGGAAAAATGGCCAAAAAACGGGTGGGCTATAGCCTTGGTGGGGGGCGCAGGCGAAGTTCGTCCGCCGTACTCGGAATGGGGCGAGACTTTGCGAGGCTCCTCGGGGTGCCAAAAATAAGCCGCGGTCCAAGCCGCGTCCAAAAATAAGCACCCGAAGGTCGTGGTGCTAAAACAGGAAAAATGGCCAAAAAACGGGTGGACTATAGCCTTGGTGGGAGGCGCGGGCGAAGTTCGTCCGCCGGACTCGGAATGGGGCGAGACTTTGCGAGGCGCCTCGGGGTTCCAAAAATAAGCCGCGGGCAAAGCCTCACCCAAAAATCAGCGCCCGATGGTCGTGGTGCCAAAACCCCCCCAGCGGCAAAATGGCCAAAAAACGAGTGGGCTATAGCCTTGGTGGGGGGCGCGGGCGAAGTTCGTCCGCCTGACTCGGAATGGGGCGAGACTTTGCGAGGCGCCTCGGGGTGCCAAAAATAAGCCGCGGCCAAAGCCTCACCCAAAAATAAGCACCCGAAGGTCGTGGTGCCAAAACCCCCCCAGCGGAAAAATGGCCAAAAAACGGGTGGGCTATAGCCTTGGTGGGGGGCGCGGGCGAAGTTCGTCCGCCGGACTCGGAATGGGGCGAGACTTTGCGAGGCACCTCGGGGTGCCAAAAATAAGCCGCGGACAAAGCCGCGCCCAAAAATAAGCACCCGATGGTCGTGGTGCCAAAACCCCCCCAGCGGAAAAATGGCCAAAAAACGGGTGGGCTATAGCCTTGGTGGGGGGCGCGGGCGAAGTTCGTCCGCCGGACTCGGAATGGGGCGAGACTTTGCGAGGCGCCTCGGGGTGCCAAAAATAAGCCGCGGGCAAAGCCGCGCCCAAAAATAAGCGCCCGAAGGTCGTGGTGCCAAAACCCCCCGCAGCGGAAAAATGTCCAAAAAACGGGTGGGCTATAGCCTTGGTGGGGGGCGCAGGCGAAGTTCGTCCGCCGTACTCGGAATGGGGTGAGACTTTGCGAGGCTCCTCGGGGTGCCAAAAATAAGCCGCGGGCAAAGCCGCGTCCAAAAATAAGCACCCGAAGGTCGTGGTGCCAACACAGGAAAAATGGCCAAAAAACGGGTGGACTATAGCCTTGGTGGGAGGCGCGGGCGAAGTTCGTCCGCCGGACTCGGAATGGGGCGAGCCTTTGCGAGGCGCCTCGGGGTGCCAAAAATAAGCCGCGGGCAAAGCCGCGGCCAAAAATAAGCACCCGATGGTCGTGGTGCCAAAACCCCCCCAGCGGAAAAATGGCCAAAAAACGGGTGGGCTATAGCCTTGGTGGGGGGCGCGGGCGAAGTTCGTCCGCCAGACTCGGAATGGGGCGAGACTTTGCGAGGCGCCTCGGGGTGCCAAAAATAAGCCGCGGGCATAGCCGCGCAAAAAAATAAGTGCCCGAAGGTCGTGGTACCAAAACCCCCCAGCGGAAAAATGGCCAAAAAACGGGTGGGCTGCCTTGGTGGGGGGCGCGGGCGAAGTTCGTCCGCCGGACTCGGAATGGGGCGAGACTTTGCGAGGCGTCTCGGGGTGCCAAAAATAAGCCGCGGGCAAAGCCGCGCCCAAAAATAAGCCCCCGAAGGTCGTGGTGCCAAAACCCCCCCAGCGGAAAAATGGCCAAAAAACGGGTGGGATATAGCCTTGGTGGGAGGCGCGGGCGAAGTTCGTCCGCTGGACTCGGAAGGGGCCGAGTCTTTGCGAGGCGCCTCGGGGTGCCAAAAATAAGCCGCGGGCAAAGCCGCGCCCAAAAATAAGTGCCCGTAGGTCGTGCTGCCAAAACCCCCCCAGCGGAAAAATGGCCAAAAAACGGGTGGGCTATAGCCTTGGTGGGGGGCACGGGCGAAGTTCATCCGCCGGGCTCGGAATGGGGCGAGAATTTGCGAGGCGCCTCGGGGTGCCAAAAATAAGCCGCGGTCAAAGCCGCGTCCAAAAATAAGCTCCCGAAGGTCGTGGTGCCAAAACCCCACAGCGGAAAAATGGCCAAAAAACGGGTGGGCTATAGCCTTGGTGGGGGGTGATGAGCATAATTTATATACATATTTTACCCTTTATTGTATATTTACTAGTTAATTTTATTTGTTATTTTTAATTAATGGAATTGTTTTATTGAATAGGGAATTAATTGGAGATTGGAAATAAAAAGTGCAAAAAGAATAATGATTTGGGGAAATATTAGTTGAAGCTGTGATAGAGTTAAGAGCCAAGAGCAATTTGCATTGAAAAAGAATTTCAATTCTCCATTTGAGTTGCACGTCCATGGCATTGCAAAAGGGGAAAGCAATTTAAATGGGGCCCACACTTGACTTTCAAACGTGGAATTAATGGCTGGCGTTATTGTGGAAGCTTTGTTTCATAATTGGAAAAGGATTTTAATTAGTAGACAAAGAGGATTCGGTGGCTAAGCATTATAAAAGATAGTTTTGGCTTTTGAATGAGGGAGCAGGCGGCAAAGAGAGCTGAAGACGCAAGACGCAAGTCTGGGCAGCAGCGTAGCGATTCGGTTTCCATGAGTGGTTTTATTTCTTGTGTTACTCTTAATTCAAGTATGTCTAGTTAATTTTCTTATACTGAGGTTAAGGATGAAACCCTATTCAATGAAATAATTATCTTTTTATTTAATTAATTCCCTATATATGTTCTTTAATGATTATGATTTTTATTTCACATGATTAATTGGATGTTAATAAAATCTTTTCATCAATTCTGTCATGCATTATTAATTGTTAGGATTAATATTTGATTAAATCTATGCTTGGATCTATAAAGTTTATACATGATTGTCTTTGATTTTATGTCTTTCATTAAATTGTTTACATAGAGTGCTTAGGAAAACTTTGACTCTTTGTTATTCAATATGTTTACATGAGATTCTTAGATGTCATACTATTAAGCAGAAAAAGAACCTACACAAGATTAATTTTATTTGGGCTTAATTGTTATATCCATGAGATGACATAGATTGATTTCGAGTTGTCACTCTAAAATTGGGGATTAATTAATAATTAGATAATTACTAGTTGAATAGTGGTGGATTCTGAAACCTTGGTAATTCTTATCCTATTGAATTCTCTTTTATTTTAATTGATTTCTTAGTTTAATTGGTTTAATTTTCTTAGAAACTCAATTTGGTCAACTAGGTTATAATTAATATTAATTTTAGATTTAAATTAGACTTTTCAATTTATAACAATCCTTGTGGGATCGACCTCGTTACCACTATTCTATTTCTAGATTCGTGCGCTTGCGAGTATATTAAAATTTTCACAACAAGTTTTTGGCGCCGTTGCCGGGGATTGTGCTAGAAAGTCAGTTTAATCTAGGTTAATTTGATTTTTCCACTAGTTATAATTTAGGTTGTCTTTTATTTTATTTATTCAATTTTTATTTTTATTTTATTTTATTTTGAATTGATTCTTTAGTTGTTTAATTTCTTTTATTTTTAAATTTCGTTTATTCTCATTATTGTTGGTTTATTTTATTTTATTTTTCTTTATTTCCTTGTCTAGTTAATTTATGAGTGTTTGGGAACGTGATTCAACAAATCGTTTGGTTAAAAGAGAGTCGAAAATTGATAGTAGTCAAACTAGTTCTTTAGAAGTGATGGATGACCCAAGTAGACTATTGCCAATACTTCCACCAGTGCAAGCAGAGAAAACCCTTAGAGAATATTTTTCACCACTTGCAGCCAACCAACCATCTTGTATTGTGTTGCCACAAACTACAGCAACACACTTTGAACTTAAGCCCTCTGTCATTCAACTTTTGCCATCTTTTCATGGGTTAGAGAGAGAGGATCCATATTTGCACATTAAGGAATTTCTTGACATATGCTCTACATTCCGTTTTCAAAATTTTAATGATGAGTCAATGAGGCTTCGTATGTTCCCTTTCTCATTAAAAGACAAAGCAAAAGCTTGGTTGAATTCACTTCCTGCTGGGTCTATTAGTACATGGGATGAATTGAGTAATAAGTTCCTCACCAAGTTTTTCCCTATGTCTAAAACAAATGCCCTTAGGAGAGAGATAAGTGATTTTTATCAAAGAGAGGGTGAGCAATTTTACGAGTGTTGGGAAAGATTCAATGATTTACTCCTCAAGTGTCCCCACCATGGTTTTAAAAAATGGAAACTTATACAATGCTTTTATAATGGTTTAACCATGTCAAATCGTCATATGGTAGAGTCTATGAATGGTGGGAGATTTTTGAACTTACATGAAGGGGCCGCATGGGATTTCTTTAATTCACTTTCTGAAAATTCTCAACAGTGGGATTTTTCAAATCAAAGGGAAAAATCATCTCAAGTTTCTAGAAAGGGGTTATATGAAGTTAAAGATGATTTTGATGTGAAATCCACTCTAACTACACTTTCTAGGAAAGTAGATGCCTTAGCTCTGAACCAATCAATGAATCATCATCCTAGTGTAGCTAATGAGGTTTGTGCTCTTTGTTCTAACTTGTCTCATACAGCACAGAATTGTCCATCATTACCGGCCTATCAAGAGGCTTATTTTGAGCAGGTACATGCCTTACAATCATATGAGAAAACCTCCAATAGTCCATATTCATCCACATATAATCCTAATTGGAGGAATCACCCGAATTTCTCTTGGAAACAAAATCAACTTTTGTTAAACCAAGGAGGACAACAATTTAGCTTGCCCAATCAACAATTTGTCCCTCCTAACCAAGTATATCCTCCTGCTCAACAACCTATGTCTCAATTTGTTGCACCCCAACAAAGAAAGCCTTCTTTAGAGGATACACTTCAAAGTTTCATTCAGTCAACCCAACAAGCTTTTCAGTCAAACACTCAAGCTATTCTAAAGCTTGAACATCAATTGGGTCAATTAGCAACTACTGTAGCTGAGAGAGAAAAAGGAAAATTTCCAAGTCAACCAATTCCTAATCCCAAAGGAGTGCACGAAGTTGGATCGAGTTCAAGTCATCAGCATGAAGAAGCAAAATCTGTTATGACCTTGAGAAGAGGAAAATTATTTGACAACAAGGTGGAGGTTCCAACAAGGAAGACATCTGAACCTACTTCTTCAAATCCAGTTTCATCACAAGACTCATCACCAAATGATCCAGAAGAGAGTGGCCCACCAGCCTACATTCCCAAGGCTCCTTTTCCTCAAAGGTTAACAAAGGTAAAGAAAGAGACTTCAACAGGTGAGATTATGGAAATCTTCAAGCAGGTAAGTATAAACATCCCTTTACTCGATGCTATTAAGCAAGTTCCTTCATATGCCAAGTTTTTGAAAGATTTATGCACTAAAAAGAGAAATTTGCATGTCCCTAAAAAGGCGTTTTTAACTGAACAAACTAGCAATTTACTTCAATGTAAAATGCCACCAAAATTTAAGGATCCTGGTTCTCCTACTATCTCATGTGTTATAGGGAACCAATGTTTTGATAAAGCATTATTGGATTTAGGCGCTAGTGCTAATCTCTTGCCTTATTCTGTTTACATGCAACTTGGACTAGGGGAATTAAAGCCAACTTCTATTATTTTGCAACTTGCTGATAGGTCAATGAAAATACCTTGTGGTATTATAGAGGATGTGTTGATACAGATTGATAAATTTTATTATCCTGTTGATTTTATTGTTATTGATACTCAGCATGTACAAGATCCTAAGAAACACACTCCAGTTATTCTAGGTCGTCCTTTCTTAGCTACAGCTGATGCTCATATTAGTTGCAGAACTGGAAACATGCAATTGTCTTTTGGTAACATGACCATGGAATTAAACATTTTTAATGTTCCCAAGCAGGCACAAGAAGATGATGAAGTCGTTGAAGTAGATATGATAGAAGCATCAATGAATGATTCACTTATTTCTAACCACTGTGACAATCCATTAACACCATGCACAACTAACTCTGATTTCTCTGTTGATGTTGACAGTGGTATTGGAGAAGTTAATGCTTTACTTGATTCGACTCTTATCATAGATCTAATTAAGTGGAAAGAAAAGATTGAGCCACTTCCTCCTGAAGAGAAAAGTGAACCATTCAAGTTGGAGTTACTTCCTAAAAAAGTGCAACATAGGTCACATTATGACATGAAAAAGTTTGTCCGCCGGACTCGGAATGGCCCGAGACTTTGCGGGCGGCCTCCATGTCCCAAAAATAGGCCACGGGCATAGCGGCGCCCAAAAATTAGCGCCCGAAGGTCGGGGTGCCAAAACCCCCCAGCGGAAAAATGGCCAAAAAACGGGTGGGCTATAGCCTTGGTGGGGGGCGTGGGCGAAGTTCGTCAGCCGGACTCGGAATGGCCCCAGACTTTGCGGGCGGCCTCCGTGTGCCAAAAATAGGCCACGGGCACAGCCGCGCCCAAAAATTAGGGCCCGAAGGTCGGGGTGCCAAAACCCCCCAGCGGAAAAATTGCCAAAAAACCGGTGGGATATAGCCTTGGTGGGGGGCGTGGCCGAAGTTCGTCCGCCGGGCTCGGAATGGCCCGAGACTTTTCGGGCGGCCTCCGTGTGTCAAATAAAGGCTACGGGCACAGCCGCGCCCAAAAATTAGATCCGAAGGTCGGGGTGCCAAAACCCCCCAGCGGAAAAATGGCCAAAAAACGGGTGGTCTATAGCCTTGGTGGGGGGCGTGGGCGAAGTTCGTCCGCCGGACTCGGAATGGCCCGAGACTTTGCGGGCGGCCTCCGTGTGCCAAAAATAGGCCACGGGCACAGCCGCTCCCAAAAATAAGCGCCCGAACGTCGGGGTGCCAAAACCCCCCAGCGGATAAAAGGCCAAAATACGGGTGGGGTATAGCCTTGGTGGGGGGCGTGGGCGAAGTTCGTCCGCCGGACTCGGAATTGCCCGAGACTTTGCGGGCGGCCTCCGTGTGCCAAAAATAGGCCACGGGCACAGCCGCGCCCAAAAATTAGCGCCCGAAGGTCGGGGTGCCAAAACCCCCCAGCGGAAAAATGGCCAAAAAACGGGTGGGCTATAGCCTTGGTGGTTGGCGTGGGCGAAGTTCGTCCGCCGGACTCGGAATGGCCCGAGACTTTGCGGGCGGCCTCCGTGTGCCAAAAATAGGCCACGGGCACAGCCGCTCCCAAAAATAAGCGCCCGAACGTCGGGGTGCCAAAACCCCCCAGCGGATAAAAGGCCAAAATACGGGTGGGCTATAGCCTTGGTGGGGGGCATGGGTGAAGTTCGTCCGCCGGACTCGGAATGGCCCGAGACTTTGCGGGCGGCCTCCGTGTGCCAAAAATAGGCCACGGGCACAGCCGTGCCCAAAAATTAGCGCCCGAAGGTCGGGGTGCCAAAACCCCCCAGCGGAAAAATGGCCAAAAAACGGGTGGGCTATAGCCTTGGTGGTTGGCGTGGGCGAAGTTCGTCCGCCGGACTCGGAATGGCCCGAGACTTTGCGGGCGGCCTCCGTGTGCCAAAAATAGGCCACGGGCACAGCCGCGCCCAAAAATTAGCGCCCGAAGATCGGGGTGCCAAAAACCCCCAGCGGAAAAATGGGCAAAAAACGGGTGGGCTATTGCCTTGGGAGGGGCGTGGGCGAAGTTCGTCCGCCGGACTCGGAATGGCCCGAGACTTTGCGGGTGGCCTCCGTGTGCCAAAAATAGGCCACGGGCACAGCCGCGCCCAAAAATTAGCGCCCGAAGGTCGGGGTGCCAAAACCCCCCAGCGGAAAAATGGCCAAAAAACGGGTGGGATATAGCCTTGGTGGGGGGCGTGGGCGAAGTTCGTCCGCCGGACTCGGAATGGCCCGAGCCTTTGCGGTCGGCCTCCGTGTGACAAAAATAGGCCACGGGCACAGCCGCTCCCAAAAATAAGCGCCCGAACGTCGGGGTGCCAAAACCCCCCAGCGGATAAAAGGCCAAAATACGGGTGGGGTATAGCCTTGGTGGGGGGCGTGGGCGAAGTTCGTCCGCCGGACTCGGAATGGCCCGAGACTTTGCGGGCGGCCTCCGTGTGCCAAAAATAGGCCACGGGCACAGCCGCGCCCAAAAATTAGAGCCCGAAGGTCGGGGTGCCAAACCCCCCAGCGGAAAAATGGCCAAAAAACGGGTGGGCTATAGCCTTGGTGGGGGGTGGGGGCGAAGTTGGACCGCCGGACTTGGAATGTCCCGAGACTTTACGGGCAGCCTCCGTGTGCCAAAAATAGGCCACGGGCACAGTTGTGCCCAAAAATTAGCGCCCGAAGGTCGGGGTGCCAAAACCCCCCAGCGGAAAAATGGCCAAAAAAAGGGTGGGCTATAGCCTTGGTGGGGGGCGTGGGCGAAGTTCGTCCGCCGGACTCGGAATGGCCCGAGACTTTGCGGGCGGCCTCCGTGTGCCAAAAATAGGCCACGGGCACAGCCGCGCCCAAAAATTAGCGCCCGAAGGTCGGGGTGCCAAAACCCCCCAGCGGAAAAATGGCCAAAAAACGGGTGGGCTATAGCCTTGGTGGGGGGCGGGGGCGAAGTTGGACCGCCGGACTCGGAATGGCCCGAGACTTTGCGGGCGGCCTCCGTGTGCCAAAAATAGGCCACGGGCACAGCCGCGCCCAAAAATTAGCCCCCGAACGTCGGGGTGCCAAAACCCCCCAGCGGAAAAATGGCCAAAAAACGGGTGGGCTATAGCCTTGGTGGTTGGCGTGGGCGAAGTTCATCCGCCGGGCTCGGAATGGCCCGAGACTTTGCGGGCGGCCTCTGTGTGCCAAAAATAGGCCACGGGCTATGCCGCGCCCAAAAATTAGCGCCCGAACGTCTGGGTGCCAAAACCCCCCAGCGGAAAAAAGGCCAAAAAACGGGTGGGCTATAGCCTTGGTGGGGGGCGTGGGCGAAGTTCGTCTGCCGGACTCGGAATGGCCCGAGACTTTGCGGGCGGCCACCGTGTGCCAAAAATAGGCCACGGGCACAGCCGCGCCCAAAAATTAGTGCCCGAAGGTCGGGGTGCCAAAAACCCCCAGCGGAAAAGTGGCCAAAAAACGGGAGGGCTATAGCCTTGGGGGGGGCGTGGGCGAAGTTCGTCCGCCGGACTCGGAATGGCCCGAGACTTTGCGGGCAGCCTCCGTGTACCAAAAATAGGCCACGGGCACAGCTGCGCCAAAAAATTAGCGCCCGAAGGTCGGGGTGCCAAAACAACCCAGCGGAAAAATGGCCAAAAAAACGGTGGGCTATAGCCTTGGTGGGGGGCGTGGGCGAAGTTCGTCCGCCGGAATCGGAATGGCCCGAGACTTTGCGGGCAGCCTCCGTGTGCCAAAAATAGGCCACGGGCACAGCTGCGCCCAAAAATTAGCGCCCGAAGGTCGGGGTGCCAAAACCCCCCAGCGGAAAAATGGCCAAAAAAAGGGTGGGCTATAGCCTTGGTGGGGGGCGTGGGCGAAGTTGGACCGCCGGACTCGGAATGGCCCGAAACTTTACGGGCGGCCTCCGTGTGCCAAAAATAGGCCACGGGCACAGCCGCGCCCAAAAATTAGTGCCCGAAGGTCGGGGTGCCAAAACCCCCCAGCGGAAAAATGGCCAAAAAAAGGGTGGGCTATAGCCTTGGTGGGGGGCATGGGCGAAGTTCGTCCGCCGGACTCGGAATGGCCCGAGACTTTGCGGGCGGCCTCCGTGTGCCAAAAATAGGCCACGGGCACAGCCACGCCCAAAAATTAGCGCCCGAAGGTCGGGGAGCCAAAACCCCCCAGCGGAAAAATGGCCAAAAAACGGGTGGGCTATAGCCTTGGTGGGGGGCGTGGGCGAAGTTCGTCCGCCGGACTCGGAATGGCCCGAGACTTTGCGGGCGGCCTCCGTGTGCCAAAAATAGGCCACGGGCACAGCCGCGCCCAAAAATTAGCCCCCGAACGTCGGGGTGCCAAAACCCCCCAGCGGAAAAATGGCCAAAAAACGGGTGGGCTATAGCCTTGGTGGTTGGCGTGGGCGAAGTTCGTCCGCCGGGCTCGGAATGGCCCGAGACTTTGCGGGCGGCCTCCGTGTGCCAAAAATAGGCCACGGGCAAAGCCGCGCCCAAAAATTAGCGCCCGAACGTCGGGGTGCCAAAACCCCCCAGCGGAAAAAAGGCCAAAAAACGGGTGGGCTATAGCCTTGGTGGGGGGCGTGGGCGAAGTTCGTCCGCCGGACTCGGAATGGCCCGAGACTTTGCGGGCGGCCACCGTGTGCCAAAAATAGGCCACGGGCACAGCCGCACCCAAAAATTAGCGCCCGAAGGTCGGGGTGCCAAAAACCACCAGCGGAAAAATGGCCAAAAAACGGGTGGGCTATAGCCTTGGGGGGGGCGTGGGCGAAGTTCGTCCGCTGGACTCGGAATGCCTCGAGACTTTGCGGGCAGCCTCCGTGTGCCAAAAATAGGCCACGGGCACAGCTGCACCCAAAAATTAGCGCCCGAAGGTCGGGGTGCCAAAACCCCCCAGCGGAAAAATGGCCAAAAAAAGGGTGGGCTATAGCCTTGGTGGGGGGCGTGGGCGAAGTTCGTCCGCCGGACTCGGAATGGCCCGAGACTTTGCGGGCGGCCTCCGTGTGCCAAAAATAGGCCACGGGCACAGCCGCGCCCAAAAATTAGCACCCGAAGGTCGGGGTGCCAAAACCCCCCAGCGGAAATATGGCCAAAAAACGGGTGGCCTATAGCCTTGGTGGAGGGTGGGGGCGAAGTTGGACCGCCGGACTCGGAATGGCCCGAGACTTTGCGGGCGGCCTCCGTGTGCCAAAAATAGGCCACGGCCACAGCCGCGCCCAAAAATTAGGGCCCGAAGGTCGGGGTGCCAAAACCCCCCAGCGGAAAAATGGACAAAAAAAGGGTGGGCTATAGACTTGGTGGGGGGCGTGGGCGAAGTTGGACCGCCGGACTCGGAATGCCCCGAGACTTTGCGGGCGGCCTACGTGTGCCAAAAATAGGCCACGGGCACAGCCGCGTCCAAAAATTAGCGCCCGAAGGTCGGGGTGCCAAAAACCCCCAGCGGAAAAATGGCCAAAAAAAGGGTGGGCTATAGCCTTGGTGGGGGGCATGGGCGATGTTCGTCCGCCGGACTCGGAATGTCCCGAGACTTTGCGGGCGGCCTCCGTGTGCCAAAAATAGGCCACGGGCACAGCCACGCCCAAAAATTAGCGCCCGAAGGTCGGGGAGCCAAAACCCCCCAGGGGAAAAATGGCCAAAAAACGGGTGGGCTATAGCCTTGGTGGTGGGCATGGGCGAAGTTCGTCCGCCGGACTCGGAATGGCCCGAGACTTAGCGGGCGGCCTCCGTGTGCCAAAAATAGGCCACGCGCACAGCCGCGCCCAAAAATTAGACCCGAACGTCGGGGTGCCAAAACCCCCCTGCGGAAAAATGGCCAAAAAACGGGTGGGCTATAGCCTTGGTGGTTGGCGTGGGCGAAGTTCATCCGCCGGGCTCGGAATGGCCCGAGACTTTGCGGGCGGCCTCCGTGTGACAAAAATAGGCCACGGGCAAAGCCGCGCCCAATAATTATCGCCCGAACGTCGGGGTGCCAAAACCCCCCAGCGGAAAAAAGGCCAAAAAACGGGTGGGCTATAGCCTTGGTGGGGGGCGTGGGCGAAGTTCGTCCGCCGGACTCGGAATGGCCCGAGACTTTGCGGGCGGGCACCGTGTGCCAAAAATAGGCCACGGGCACAGCCGCGCCCAAAAATTAGCCCCCGAAGGTCGGGGTGCCAAAAACCACCCACGGAAAAATGGCCAAAAAACGGGTGGGCTATAGCCTTGGGGGGGGCGTGGGCGAAGTTCTTCCGCTGGACTCGGAATGCCCCGAGACTTTGCGGGCAGCCTCCGTGTGCCAAAAATAGGCCACGGGCACAGCTGCGCCCAAAAATTAGCACCCGAAGGTCGGGGTGCCAAAACCCCCCAGCGGAAAAATGGCCAAAAAAAGGGTGGGCTATAGCCTTGGTGGGGGGCGTGGGCGAAGTTCGTCCGCCGGACTCGGAATGGCCCGAGACTTTGCGGACGGCCTCCGTGTGCAAAAAATAGGCCACGGGCACAGCCGCGCCCAAAAATTAGCACCCGAAGGTCGGGGTGCCAAAAACCCCCAGCGGAAAAATGGCCAAAAAAAGGGTGGGCTATAGCCTTGGTGGGGGGCGTCGGCGAAGTTCGTCCGCCGGACCCGGAATGGCCCGAGACTTTGCGGGCGGCCTCCGTGTGCCAAAAATAGGCCACGGGCTCAGCCGCGCCAAAAAATTAGCGCCCGAAGGTCGGGGTGCAAAAACCCCCGAGCGGAAAAATGGCCAAAAAACGGGTGGGCTATAGACTTGGTGGGGGGCGTGGGCGAAGTTCATCCGCCGGACTCGGAATGGCCCGAGACTTTGCGGGCGGCCTCCGTGTGCCAAAAATAGGCCACGGGCAAAGCCGCACCCAAAAATTAGCGCCCGAACGTCGGGGTGCCAAAACCCCCAAGCGGAAAAAAGGCCAAAAAACGGGTGGGCTATAGCCTTGGTGGGGGGCGTGGGCGAAGTTCGTCCGCCGGACTCGGAATGGCCCGAGACTTTGCGGGCGGCCACCGTGTGCCAAAAATAGGCCACGGGCACAGCCGCGCCCAAAAATTAGCGCCCGAAGGTCGGGGTGCCAAAAACCACCAGCGGAAAAATGGCCAAAAAACGGGTGGGCTATAGCCTTGGGGGGGGCGTGGGCGAAGTTCGTCCGCTGGACTCGGAATGCCCCGAGACTTTGCGGGCAGCCTCCGTGTGCCAAAAATAGGCCACGGGCACAGCTGCACCCAAAAATTAGCGCCCGAAGGTCGGGGTGCCAAAACCCCCCAGCGGAAAAATGGCCAAAAAACGGGTGGGCTATAGCCTTGGTGGGGGGCGTGGGCGAAGTTCGTCCGCCGGACTCGGAATGGCCCGAGACTTTGCGGGCGGCCTCCGTGTGCCAAAAATAGGCCACGGGCACAGCCGCGCCCAAAAATTAGCGCCCGAAGGTCGGGGAGCCAAAACCCCCCAGCGGAAAAATGGCCAAAAAACGGGTGGGCTATAGCCTTGGTGGGGGGCGTGGGCGAAGTTCGTCCGCCGGGCTCGGAATGCCCCGAGACTTTGCGGGGGTCCTCCGTTTGCCAAAAATAGGCCACGGGCACAGCCGCGCCCAATAATTAGCCCCCGACCGTCGGGCTGCCAAAACCCCCCAGCGGAAAAATGGCCAAAAAACGGGTGGGCTATAGCCTTGGTGGGGGGCGTGGGCGAAGTTCGTCCGCCGGAATCGAAATGGCCCGAGACTTTGCGGGGGGCCTCCGTGTGCCAAAAATAGGCCACGCGCACAGCCGCGCCCAAAAATTAGACCCGAACGTCGGGGTGCCAAAACCCCCCTGCGGAAAAATGGCCAAAAAACGGGTGGGCTATAGCCTTGGTGGTTGGCGTGGGCGAAGTTCATCCGCC
>JAUJEM010000011.1:0-26898 GCA_030448935.1 Citrus cavaleriei
GCATTTTTAATCCACAAAATAAAAATCAAAACAACAAATATTCATTTTAAAATAATAAATTCAAAAACACAATTCCAAAAATTAAAATATAAAAATATTTTTGTTGTGTTACATGTTACATGATTATGTAGTAGCCGTTGAATTTCATCCAATAGTTGTGAAAATAATATAATTTTTTATTTTATATTTACACAATCATTAAATTTTTATCAAATAGTTACTATATAATCATATATGTTACATGATTACGTAACATAATAAACTCCATATACCACCCTCGCCCAAGCATTATTGGTATAATATATCGGTATGTCAGCTGGCGCCTTTGGCCGAGATTGGTAAGACTTAAAGAGCAGCGAGGATTTGGTTGGAATCTCGGTCAACTTTCAATGTCGAAATGTCAACATCACAGAAAGACAATGATCATCGGACGGATACCATTGAAAGGTCATAAGTCGTATAAAAAACTGATACCATTCGATCGCGCGCGCACGGTAAAGAACCTACTTATCTTCGCATGCAAGATAGTCCTCTGGACACTTCCCAAGCTAGTGTAGGAACACCACCATGTATAAATAACGGCAGACAAAACCTCAAGCAAAGACCATCTTCTATTCCATTTTCATTTTTTTTCATTTTATTCCTTCAGGTAAATCGCAATCATAACAAACTCTCACACAATAACAAAGCCTCAAGATTCATGTAATCTCTTATCACACAAAGGAAAAATAATAATAATAATAAATATCATTCTCATTAGTCAAAAAACTCGTCCGATCCAACTCACTAACTCGGTCCAAGTGTACTTCTCTGTACTACTCCTGACTGTGAGTAAAGGAGCCTTTGATTGACAACAGCTATGGCGCTCTCAGCTTCGGATTTGCCTGCGATATACACGCTGCTCGCTAATTCAATGAGCCGCGATGAAAGCATTCGCAAACCGGCTGAGGCGGCGCTTTCTCAGTCGGAAAGTAGACCTGGTTTCTGCTCTTGTCTCATGGTCTGTGCTCCGACTCCTCCATTTTTAGGGTTTAGTTTAGTTTGGTTCTTCTATTCTAGTTTCTTGTGAAGCTTAGTAACTTTTGAAATGAATTAAATTAAAATGCAGGAAGTGATTACTGCCAAGGATTTAGCTTCTCAAGTGGATGTACGATTGATGGCTTCAGTGTATTTCAAAATAGTATCAACCGTTATTGGAGGAATAGGCGCGATTCTGTGTAAGCTATCGATCATTTTATACTTTTTGTAAGGTTCATTTGTAAGAATTTGTGCGACTCTGCTGGCACAAGAGATGTATTTTTATTGATTGTAGTGTAAAATGTAATGTAAGAATTTCTTTTCAGGGAATAAGCAATGAGGAGAAAGCACATTTAAGACAAAAATTGTTGTCTCACTTGAGAGAAGAAAACAACCAGGTGTCGTTTAAGTCTTATATTTCATTCTATAATCATTTGTCAGCTTTTCACCAGCTTTTGTTATTCACGCATAGTAGGTCTCCACGTCATATGATTTGGTTGGATTTTTTTTAGTTTGGATACTGTGTTTGCTAATTTTGTTATTACAAATATGTTTCTTCGTAGGTAGCTCAAATGCTAGCTGTGCTGATTTCCAAAATTGCTCGCTTTGATTATCCAAGAGAATGGTATGCTTTTTGCTCTTATCTGCTTTAATGATGATTTATAGTGGCTTATGTTTATGTTACCAAAAAGAACATGAACTGAAAATGAACTGTGCATTAAAATTTGAACTTTTTTTCCTAATGAGCGGTAAATCATGTTGTTTTAATTGATTGCTATACATAGAGTCCCTTCTTTCAAGTATTTCATTGGGGTAATTTTATGTATTGATAAAAAATATGTAATGATTTGTTTAGGCGCAGCTCTTTTCTGTTTTAGCACAGCAGCTTCAAGCAGCAGATGTTCTTACTTCCCACAGGATTTTATGATCCTATTCCGAACCTTAAAGGAATTATCCACTAAACGTCTTACTGCAGACCAGAGGAACTTTGCAGAGGTATATGCTGCTGTATCATCTATTGTAATTATTTGTTAGTTTTCTTTACCCACAAACATGATATTCCTATATTCAAGGGTAATTGATGACAAGAGTAATAGATGTAATATAGCTTCATGAAATTCCTACTGTATTGCCATTGATATCCTATCATAATCCCACCAATACATTCTAAAAATGCTAGCTTTCTGTGGCTACTTTGTAAGAGCAAATATCCTAAATATTTTCAACATGACAATTGTGTTACATTATTTTTTTTTTCTCTGTGTGGTGTCTCTACACTATTACATTTCCTTAATGTTGTTCGTGTGGGCTTAAGCGTGTTCTTTAAAATCTGGAGATCTTTTGCATGAGTATTACAGTTCTGTCTAAATCTGGTCAGTTTGCTCAAGGTTGTATCATCCTGCATGAGTCGAGTATAGAGAACTTTTCTAAGTTTTTATTTTCTCAAACTAGCTTACTGGATGTGAGAAGCTGTGTGCTGTATATAGTGTAGGCATTTTCTATGGCAGGAAATGGTTCACAAATAAATTTGTCAATTTAAGACACGTATAAGATTTGGCCCACTAATGGAAGTTGACAGTGATTGAAACCTTATTTTTGTTCTGTCAAAAAGTTTCAAGGTAATTCACTTGAAGCTTATTCTGTGTGATTATCGTGTGCTCATGTGGCAGATTTTTTCTAGAGCCTGCTTAGCTAGCAGTGGAGCTGTCTGTCTAGAAAAGGGTATCATGGTCATTAGTGATAGGTGATCAGGCTCCCCCTCAATGGGTTTTTTTCACTAGGGTAAATTGTAATGTATCTCCCTCCTTTGGTTAGGAAGTGCAGATGTGATAAGGAGGCAGATTCTAGGCAGTCGTTGGTTTCTGCTGTCCAAATATTTTGGGGGAACACCATATTCTGAATAGCTGGGTGTAAATGCAGGTTTTTTTTTTTTTTTTTGGGTTTTCTAGTATTTTGGTCTAGGGTGTGGATTTGCTCTTTATAGTGGTTCATCTCTACAAGGAAGTTTTTTTCAGTTATTAAATTTCTTTCTGTTTTTAATGGTTTAATTACATGCACTACATGTTATAAAGATGAGTATAGCGTGCTTTTAAGTTTAGACGCTGGACAAGATATGCTATTACTTATGACATTAACCAAATACATTGTAATGCAGCCTATTAGGACAGACAGACCTTGGGGATTGGCAGGAGAATTATGTTTCTTAATGTTCAATATTTGCTTTTATAACCTACCTTTACAACTTTATATAATCTATTTTGAGATTTCAGGGTCTTCAATTTTTGCAGATATCGTCTTCATCTCTTGATTACAGCTACACCTTGGCAGAGTGATGTGACCATATTACATGGTTTTCCACAGTTGCCCAAGCCTATAATTCAAATGTTTTGAGCAGGATCATGATGAACTTTTTTATAACATGTGAGAGATGGTTATTGTGTTTAAAGATACACAACTGGATAATCTCAGGTTTTCCAAGTGGGAGCAAAATGCATACAGGTGCTATCTTGTTCTATTTTTGTTTTTTCTTCCTCATTTTTTTCTCTTAACTTGGCAGCATACAATTGTTTCAACTTGCTTATTTTTATCCTTTAGGAAGTGCGACCGGTCAAGGAGGTCTCTCCTTTGCTCCTGAATGCCATCCAATCATTTCTTCCCTACTGTAAGATTTCTCATTTGTTCTTCTGATGCCAGTTGCTTGTAGATAAATATATGTATGCACTAATGCACGAGATGCATTCCCAGATCTTAGTTAAGCAGCTAAAAATACATAAATACAATGTCGATTTCATATTTTTTCAATTTATTGGCTTTAAAAGATTGCAGAAAATGAACCTCATATTTCCTCCTCTGGTAACATGTAGTACCATTTTATTCTAAACAATCTGGTATTCATAATTCATATATGTAGTCTTAAGGGACACAAAGCTAAATCCATTATATATGTAGTCGTGTTTGTTTGTTACAACTTCAGTTGTAAATAACTCATTCACATGTGTTACTGTCTTTTGCAGATTCATCTTTTCAGAAGGGACATTCTAAATTTTGGGAGTTCACAAAGAGGGCATGTACTAAATTGATGAAAGTTTTGGTTGCAATTCAGGGCAGGCATCCTTATACATTTGGTGATAAATGTGTCCTTCCACCAGTTGTGGATTTCTGTTTAAATAAGATAACGGCCCCTGAGCCAGATATTTTTCATTTGAGCAATTCTTGATTCAGTGTATGGTACTGGTGAAATCTGTTCTGGAATGTAAAGAATACAAGCCAAGTCTTACTGGGCGAGTGATGGATGATAGTGGGGTTACGCTCGAGCAGATGAAGAAAAACATTTCCAATGTTGTTGGCGGTGTCGTGAGTTCCCTTCTGCCTAAAGAACGGATAATTCTTTTGTGTAATGTATTGATAAGAAGGTATTGATACTCTTACTTCTGCTCGTCGCCTGTCAAATTGGTGTTTATAGTACGAAATTTTTGAGGTGTAAATGCTCGTATATGTTTATTTGAATGACATAAATTAGCTATGAAGTTGTGCATGATTAATCTGTTCCACTTTTGGTTCTGTAAGATCAGTGAAGTGTTAAAATTGTGTATCTTCAAGTTTGTTTAATGTTGAAATCATGAAGTAATCGTATAAAGAACTTTTACTGTTGCATATCTGTCACATAATACTCTTATGGGAATCTAGTTTTTCATTTTCAAGTATAATCTGTAATTTTTTGAGTGAGCTTATAGGAGATAAACTTGACCTCTCTTCTAGCGTTAGCCAATCTATTCTTTAAACAACTATGTATCAACATGTGGCACTTTCTTTTCTGTAGTAACTCTGACTTGTGTTTGCATTCTAAGAAAAAAGAATTCTGTGTTCAATTTAAATTTGTTACACTATTAATATTTATGTTTTGTTTCTGTTGTATTTGCAATTAAAAGTGTTTTGCTTATTTCAACAGGTATTTTGTTCTAACGGCAAGTGACTTAGAGGAATGGTACCAGAACCCTGAGGCATTTCATCATGAGCAGGATATGGTTCAGTGGACAGAAAAACTTAGACCTTGTGCTGAAGCTTTATACATTGTATTGTTTGAAAATCATAGCCAAGTAGGTCACCTTCAAGTCTTGTATAATTTTTGGTATTCTTTTGTCCTTTTATCACAATTTCCGCTGATTTTAGGATTCAATGGTGGGCTTATTTTACTTTGATTTCTATTTATAGCTGCTAGGTCCTGTTGTGGTATCCATCCTTCGAGAGGCAATGAATGGTTGCTCAACTTCAGTGACTGAGATCACACCAGGCTTGCTACTAAAAGATGCTGCTTATGGTGCAGCAGCATATGTTTATTATGAGCTCTCAAATTACTTGAGCTTTAAAGACTGGTTCGTTATTTTGGCTGTTATACCTATGGCATTTTCTTATGGCAATTAAAATGGAAATGTTTGCAAGAAAAACTTTTGATTTCGAACTGGCATAAGTGTGTTCATTTTTAAGCCCCATAAGCACACATATGTTACACTACACAAGTTGCAAATACTTTTTTATAATAAAAATGATAAGTTGCAAACTTTTGATAATGAATAAATACGTGCTCTTTTGCTTTTTGTTTTTTTCAATAATGCTTCTGTACCACTGATTACAGGTTTAATGGTGCTTTATCCTCGATCTTTCAAAATGATCATCCAAATATGCATATCATCCATCGAAAGCTTACAATATATTGGGACAGTGGGGTTCCTGAGGTAACAGTTTTTATGAGCTGCACAGTATGAACTATTATGATTATTAGTTTTTTTCCTTTCTCCCTTTTGGAGTAAATATCCAGTGCTTGCATAATGGCTTTATGATCAGCTCCACAAACAAAATCTAGGCTGTGATTATTGTATCTATACCACTGTTGTTACCGTAAACATTGTGCTGTCTATATTTATTTTGTTTTATTTTACATTTTTTTGTTTTATTTTACATTTTTCTGGCCTATTGGGTGCGAATACTAATTTAATAATACATCCTCAAAAAATGAAATAAAGAGCAAGGTAGAAGCTTTGTGAGCCATTATGTTACAACTGCTGTTTAAAAAGTGTGCTAAAGTTCTTTGACAGAGTGCTTAAACTGTTAGTCTTTTATAGAATTGGTGGCTCAGAAGAATCAAGAAACTGTATTTTTCCTCACATCAATGACAAGGGGTTGTGAATTGAGATCTATTGGAAACTTATTTTCGTCACCTTTAAACTATGCTCCTTCTGATTTCCAAGTTTTATCCAGTGTAATCAAGCAGAAGAACTCTGTATTTCTGATGTTTGCATGGCAGATTAAAGATGACATAAACAGCAGTATACTGCGCTTGATTAAATTACTAATGATAAAGATCTACTGTGTCAGGGTATGAATTGTCCATTAATTCACCTTTTTTTTAATTCTCTGCTTCTAAGATCATTATTTTATGTAAGTTTCTGCTCAGTAATTTCATGTATTTTTTTAAGTTCATCTAAGGAATTTCTGCATTTTTGTTTTAGCTGGCAGCCTGTCGGTCCTTGTGCTCTCATATTGAAGATGCTAACTTTTCGAAAGAGATTTTACCGATCTGCTTCCTATTTGTTGGGATTCCTGTTTTAAATTGGTTGAGGAAGTTCAAGAGTTTGACTCAAAGGTACATAGATAATTTATACTGTGGTAAAATAGAAATTGAATTTTATTCATTGTGGAAAGCATGGATTTCTTGTTTTATATGTTTCTTGCTTTTCAATTTTACAATAAAAAATTCTACTTTTGGATAATGTTAACTTATTCTTCATTCTAACTTCTCTCTGATGCTTTTTCCTTGAGAATATTACTGAATTTCGTATTTTTCTTTATTTTCCTTCAGGTTCAGGTTTTAAATTTGATCTCTATTCTTATCGGACACGTTAGTGAAGTCATTCCTTATGCAAATAAGTTGGTGCAGTTTTTTCAGAAGGTTTGTATTAGTTTTTGTCTTCATCTTTATCTTTATCCTTTTCCCCTCCTTTTGTTAATAGGGGCTCATCTTTGGTAGAAAAAGAATAGATTTCCATGAAACAAGAACACACTGGGGAAACTAAAAAAATAATGTCGTCACCAATACTAAGTCTACTTCCATAAATCATTTATTTATTTATTATTCGCGAGATGCGACAAGCCCAAGTTTAAGTGCTTCAGCTATTGCTTCTCCCAGGGCCCTCTCTGTTCCGTACAGCGAAGCTGTGTCGAAGTGTCTGTAACCGAGCTTGATCGCTTCCAGTACTGCTGATTTCATGGCACTTTCATCTATGTTGTCCACCGCCGAGCCCAGCCCGATCACCGGCATCTTCCGGTGACCGGAGGTCGAGCTGAGCTTTACTTTTGGGACGTTGATGGATACATGCATCGGTTCGGAGTTCGCAGCCATCTTGATCCTGTTCGTTTGTTTTGCGGGTCAGTTTTTGATTCTAATAACTTGGGCCTTTGGTTTCGTTTATAAAGCATTGCAAATTCTTGTCTCGTGACGTGTGTGCATATGACAGCGCTTATGCTCTGTGGAGGCAGAACCGGCTTCTTTATGACTAACGTGGCTTTGACACAAGCCACAAGTTCAAAGTTCTATCTTTTTTTCTTTAATCACAAATTCACAATGGAGAAAGAGAGAGAGTAAAAGGGTCCTACTTTTCTTAACCGTTTCCACAGGTTTGTTTGTCCGAGCATCTGTTACAACTAACACGTGAAACAGGGGCCCCTGATCCCTTCAGTAATATTGAGCAATATTATTGAGAGAGTTGGACTATTGGCTGAAATAAAATCTTTAATTGTAATTTTATTTAAAGTGGGGTTTTGTAAGAATAATGTAGGGGTGCCAGTAGCTCCACTCCTATTGAGAGCATCAGTCTGTTATAAGCCCACTACAAGCCCAATGACTAAAATATCACATCCTTAATTATCAAAGCCTCGTCAGGAGTCTGTCAACCAAGAAAAAAAAAAAAAAGAGCAAAGCCTCGTCAGGAGCCGGGTCTGTTACACTGTAATGTATGAGAGACTAATAAGTGTGGTGCCACCCATTGATATACTCTGCCCGGCAGAGTATTAAATATTGATGCAGGACATGTTATTTTTAAGGGCGATTACTATTGAGCACCTATTTTTTTTATATTTTTTAAAAATATATATATATTTTTTATTAATTTTTACCAGAAGTTATAAAATATATTATTTTTTTATTGTCGTCTAAATTTCATAAGAGAAGTTAACAAAATATTAATGAAATGATTATTTTACCTCCTTAATGTAAAATTATTATTTTTCCTTAGCTAAGTGACAAAAATTAGATTACTCCGGTTTTCTTTGTAGTTTAGATATTAAATAATAAATTAAACAAAATAATCAAAATTACAATAAAACAAAATAACCGAAATTAATTTACCATTTTCTTCTCATTAAATTACATAAAAATCTAATTTACTATTTTCTTCACATGACAGCGCATCACTATTATACCAAGAAAAAACGATATCCCCAAGCCCCATTTGCAACTGCTCACAATCACCCTCCTCAAACTCCAGCAACGTGCCACAACAACTATTGTTATGCACCACAAACATTTCTAGAGCAATATTCATTAAAACTTCAACAAGTAACCCCATTTTCCCCAGCTTCAGCATTCCCACAACATCTCCCTTTCATTTCTCCACTATTTACCCCAACCTCTCACCAATCTCCTTCACTTTCACTGCCATTAGTAGCTCGATGTCAATCGACTACCATGCCACCAGCAGCTCGAGCCTCAAAGATCGACCGTCCGCCACAGATTTTTCTTAGATCCAGCCGCAGCCTGCTGCAACTTCTTCAATTTTTTGGGTATTTGCTGAAGGGTGAAAGAAAGGTCGAAGATCTTGTGCTTGGAATAATCAGCGGCCATTTTTGTTGATTGTGGTGCTCTGCACCATTTTTGCCTTTTTATTTCTCTTTCAACCGCGTTTAAATGACATTAGTTTTTGCTGTGCAGGTAAAATGACGATTTTATCCTCGTAATGCTAGCAAAGTTATAACAACGTACAAACGGAAGTGAGGAGGTGCAAGAAAAATAATTTCGAGTGAAATCAGGAAAAAAAAAAATTTGTGGTAGGTGGATAATTGTCTTATTTTTAATATTAAATTTTAGTAGGTACTAAGACGAGGGACTTACATTCAGTGTTGTGAGTATTTTTGTTCTTTTTAAAAAATATATAATTAATAATTATTAGATAAGAATATAAGACTAAAGGAAATATAAGACTAAAGAGTTGTTTTTTTTTAACTTAATAATTTAATTGACTTATTTCAATCAGGTAAGTCATTAAGTCTATTTATTTTTTAATTTAATGAGAGCTCAGTTATTAAGTCATTAAGTTACTAAACTAATTTTTTAGCTTTTTGCTTAATCTAAAAGTTTGAATGATATTATTAAAAGATGTTCTCCAAAATATTCTTATCTAATTAATTAATTTTTATCCTTATCTAAATAAAATTTAATAATTAGTATTATTACACAGTTCTATAACTTAAGATAATATAGTGATAGACTATTATTATTTTATCTTTTTTATTTTTTTAAATTATCATTATTTATCTTCATAATTTTTATAAATATTTTTCATATAAAAGCATCATAAAGTACAATAAAATTGATTAATATATACTAATTCAAAATATTAAAGGATTTTATTTAATTAAACATGATTTATATTATGATAATATATTATCTTATTTATAATCTTTAGAGTGTTTATTATTTGTTTCACATTTATAATTTGTAGTTATAATTTGTAAGGATCCCTTACAAATGTAAAAATATTAGTTTTTAAATTTTTTAAGTTGGAAAAAATAACTTCATATTTTTAGCAATTCAGATAAAAAGAACAAACATATCATTCGAATTCAAACATTAACTCTATTAAGAATTCAGATTAATTCATGTTTATTTAGATTTCAGGTAAAAAAGACAAATGTTACCTAAGTAAATTTCAGTAACATAATATTATACATGAACATGTAGTAAGAAATTATGAAAAATTAAGGAAAAAAAAAACTCAATTCTAGATCTCAATCCGACTTGTAATCTAACCGCGGATCTATTGCTCTGCTAAATGAAAAAGCATCAATGGTTGGCCCTCTGACCTACACAAGTTTTGCTCGGTTATAATAGAAAATAACCTGAAATATTTACAATAGGGTGAAATTTGGCTTTCGCAAGGTATCTACTATATTCACTCATCCAAGACTTTTTTTTTTTTTTTTTTTTTTACTTATTGTTATTTAAATATTTATTGTAAAGTGAATGTGTGTCAAAATCAAAAACCTATTATTTCTTATCAACGAACGGCAAAAAGCAAAACATGACTAGATTAGCATGCATGACCCCTGTTTTGAGGTTTTATTAGATAGAACAAAGATGAAAAGAAATTTTACCATTTGTGAACATGAGAAGAGAAACGAGATTCATTAATTACCATCTTTATCAAACTCGTCATTCAGTTTCTCATTTCTTTAACATAAATAATTCTTTGTTTTAGAAACAGACATTAGGTTATTAATTGAGCATTAACTTACAACACTGATATTCCTTAAACATCATAAATAAAAATTAAACACCCAGGTCACATCTCAAGTGTCCCACCTTATAAATATAGAGACAGTAAAATGGAATTGTTCATGATTATTAGTTAATTTTTTTTTACATTGTTATTAACAATGATCATTTTGTTCTTTTCACGTCTTCTTTGCCTTTATTGTTCTTCTTGCTGCTTCATTGGTGTATGCTGCAGAGCTGACACAACTAGCTTCAATGACAACTACCATGTTACATGGGACATGATCATGCCTTGCTTCTGAACCAAGATAGGTGTTCAGTGCTACTCTTTAACCGGGCAACTATTGATATATATGTTTCATTGCTCTCTATAATTGACCATGAAAATGAGGTCTACTAACTTTTATGTACTTCAATTCAGGAGCTGGGTTCGGAGTCGAAGATGAGATACGGTCCGAAGTTATTTCATATCAGAAAATGGAAGATACCAGACACAATTCCCACAGGAGTTCAATGAGCTTCTATGAGAGATATTTTTGGTTTGTATGTGTGTATGAATGTGACATGAATGCACAGAATATTTGATTAATTTATTTTCGTTTTGCAGTTAGTCACGTTCGAGCCATCATGATGAGATTGATTTAGAGTTCTTAAAACATAAACACTTTATAAATTGCACACCAATTTGTACATAAAATGGTCAAGGTGGTAGAGAGCAACAAATTCTTTTTCTTTGGTTTGATCCCACAAAGGATTTCCCATTCTAACAAAATTCTTGAATGAACATCAAATTGTGTAAGCATTTCTTCTTTAACAGGCAGCTTTATTTACATAACTACAATTAATTATGCTTCTGACTGACATAACATTAAATTTGCAGGTTCTTTTGTAGACAATGTTCCAATTAGAGTGTATAGAAACAACATCAGGAAAAAGTAAGCTTCCCATCACAGCCAATGCATATTTTTGCAAGTATATACATGCTGAAGGATGGGCATCTGATGGGAGGAAACTGATTGGCATCACACCATTCCATGCACACTACCGGAGACTTTCATGTCGATGGATGTGTGTTACAAGATCACAATATCTTGTGGAATGTCATTCCCTTGGAATATGGTGGAACGCTGAGAAGTAACTAAGTTAAAACCAGATCAGCAAAGAGAATACAGAAATGTTAGAAGATGCATTGTGCAAGCACTACTGCTCTTCCAAGTCGAGCTCGCCACACTACCCAGAATGCCACAAGTAACTAGATTATTGATTACAATAGATGATTTATTATATTTTACAGATTTTATGGAATAAGATTTCTTACCTGCTATTAGTAGTATTTATCGATTATCACATTATTCTTAACAAGTTTAATTTCTATCATATCTGTTACTGCAATATATAATCAAGAATATTTAGAGGGAAAAAGAAAAACAGATGATCTAGCCAAATCCAGAACTGCACATTAGATATAATTAGGCAAGTCACTGCAGCTACAGTTTTTGCTGCATGAAATCAAGTTAAAAAGTCCCAACGAGTTCCGATTAAAGTCATCACATTTAGAACTGGTTTTCCTAAACATTACAGACAAGTGTTCTCATAAATCAGATGCAAGCAAAATTCCATGTAGCATCGGCAGGGGTTCCAATGCCTTTCTACTGCATCATACAGCAGCATAACATCTGCATATTAGTTGTTTTTGTTTAACTGCAAAATAGAGGAAGGGAAGTTCATAATGAGTGGGGATAAACAATTATAACATGAAATAACATTGAATGACAAGAACATACACATTCTCTTTCATTTCACAGACAGATTTACCAGCAATTTTGCTCACAATATGCACGCTTACGCAGCACATATTGCATGAATAAGTATGTGCAAGTGCAGGGCCATCGAGGTGTTCGGAGTATGAATCGTCACTTCCTGTTTATGACACCCGTGGATTTGGGAAAAAACTTGTTCCACTTCAGTACATACTAATAATATTTAGGCATTTTATCATAGGTCTTAAGGTTACAATCCCGATCCAATTTGAAAGTTCCCTAGGACAAGAGAATCAATTAATAAAACCTTCCTATGCTTTGAACCTTATTCAATAGGCACAAAAAGGAATAACACAGATGCTTGACCATGGCTGAAATTCAGGAGTATACAACAGCATAAATCCACAGGAGCAATGAAAACTGGGAAACTGCATATATAAGTATACATACAGAAAAGACAGATGTCTTGTGATTAAAAACCCCAGCATATTATTTCTTCCATGTAAAAAGGAAGAGAACACCTCATTGTTCCAGAAGTTGGAGAAGACACAACAAACATGTGACACTGTAATGACAAGTATGCCACATGCAGCAAGAATTTATGAATTGACTACAACTGTATATTAAATGAACAATTGTATGCTTCTTCCTTAAGTTCATTGTATAAATTCCAAACTCGAAATTGAGTTAAAAGGAAGTCTTGCTTAACCCAACTTGAGGCTATAAGGTGAAAAAATTGCATGCTGTTCCCTATACAATAAACCTTACGTCTCAAAAGTTGGAAAGAAGATAAATAGTCTGGATCAGTAATAAGTCAATATTCAACTCATGTAATTCAAGATCAAATTACTCATACCACACTTCATTGAAACTATGCTGGAAAAGAAATTCACAGACTATAATCACAACAAGAGTGCTGGCTTAAGAAGAGATTTTAAATGCAAGACTGAAAAATCCCATTTCAAAATAAAATTTTATTCACTAAGAATGCAAACAATATTAAATTCTTTTATACATTCAACAGTGTATCAAGACAATCTCAGGAAAGACAATACCATTCCAGAGAATCCCATATTCAAGCAACTAAACTGCCTCTTTCTAGCAGAAGGAGCTGAATCGAACATTAAATAACTCGGGCTTGCCTCAGCCACATCAAATCAGTGTTTGAGCTCAGGTCAAATTCAAGTCAAGCCAAAACTACACAATCTATATTTAGTAGTAAACAGCTCCTTCTACCAACTGAATACACCTCAACGGTAGTGAAATGTCAATCTATTGCTTATGCCCATAAATTCAGACCACTTTAAAGGCATGAAGTTATTATTGCCCGCTTAATTAGCAATGTTGTGAAAGTCTAAACCATCTACATGATATCAAAGGAAAATTATTCTTTGAAACATGAGAAAGAAGAATTCATTTCGAAGGAAACTCTGTTTCCAAGCAGATGATACCGTACTTTGTAAGGCTTATCAAAAGCAGATATTGTACTTTGTTAGGGAACGAAGCCATCCAAGCGGGCTAAAGTGCTCATGCATGACATGGTCTTTTAAAATCACTGCTCAGGTTTAGCTTGAATTCTACTACAGCCAGGAACCAAGTTCAGTTTTGAAATAGCTTCATGTGGCTGGGAGACAGTTAAGGTCAAGAATTTTAGGATGCTCAACACAAGTATACGATGACATGTGTCAATTTTTTGTTGGGTTTGTGGTAAATTAAAAATTACAGTTTCTAATCGAAATAAATCAAAAGCAACTGAAGCAACATATCAGATATTACCAATGGAAAGGCAAAAAGTAAAAGGGATATAATTATCTGTTACCATTTTGTTGATGCTTCACACCACACTGACAAATGACTGAATGTTACAACCGCATTGATCACTTCTAAACGAAGAAATTAGGAAACTAACTGGGACTATTTATCACTACAATTTATCAGAGAGGAATGCAGTGATGGTCAAAATCATAAACGTGAGCCTTGTGGATTCTGCTGACCTGAGGTTGGTTAATCAATAATGTTAATGAAAACTCCATCCAAAGGGGCTAGCATAACCACCAATGTAGAATCAAACAAGCCTTATCTGTTTCATTGTATAGAAACTTGTCAAGCTGTTTACCAAACCCCACCCTCTTACACTTCCCATCCATCCTCAAGATAAGAATTCCGTTTCCATATAACAACAAAATAACTACATTTCTTTATGCAGGAATGGCTACTCATTTAAAGGAAGAACACAAAGGGGATACAAAGTTTCCAGCCATACCAACAACAAAACATAACCGATACAAATAGGCAAGCACTGCTTACTTCCTGACTTCACTACCAAGTCATGCCAACATTTCAAAATATCCTAGAACCCAAATCTGGAATGACCACAAAAGTCCAAAAATAACAGAAAATTCAAATTAAACAGAAAAAGTCACATCTTTTAAAAAAGTCACAACTTTAAACTACACAAAATCCAAAACAACTGTAAAACAAACAAACAAACAAAAGCCACACGTACCCTAGCCTTGACCATCCAAAGTTGGCAGGTCCCCACTCCCACCACTGCCATAAGAGCCGCCCCCAGAGTCCCCGCGGGCGTCTGCCAAACGGACTGCCAAGCCCGACCAGGCGGCTGCACGTAAACACCAGTAGGATCGACAGCCGGCCGGCCAATCATCATCCACGCCGGGGCCAGCAGTCCCAGTGGGCTGCCCCGTGGAGGATAATAATACGGAACCCCACTGGCAGTGGCTCCCCACCACGCCCGCCGGCAGCCTCGTCCTTAATCTCATCCCTAGGGGCACAATATCGACCAAGAAGTCGAAGATGTCGGTCCTGGTGATGGCGGGCCGCGATGTCGTTCTTCTGTAGAGTCCTGCGCTTGTTCTCGGCGTGGAGCCACGAGCAGATCGTGAGCTCGAGGATGAACAACTCGCAGGCCTTGGCGAACAGAATCGGGGCCTCGGCGGAGATCATGCGAACGTCCTCGTCGGCCTTCATGATTTTTCTTGATGCGGGCGAGCGGCAGCTGTGGTTCTTGTGATCGTTCGCTTGTTCGATTTCTTGCCGCTGGTAGGACCAGAACATTTGGAGCTACTGCTGCTGCTGTTGAGTTAAGTGATGAAACGGCGCCGTTGCGGCGGCGCGCAGCGTGGCGCAGCGGAGGGAGGCTGGGGTGGGTATGAGGAGGATTGGCCTTGCTGGTTGTTCTCCATTGGATTTTGATCTTTTATTTCTTTTTTGATTAATATGAATTATGATTGGGAATTGATGATGATTGATGATTGCTGATTGTGGATTGGCTTGTTTAGATTGTTCGACTGTTTTGATGAAGGGGGATGAGTGAATTGTGGACAGATGGGTTTAATGCCATCAGATGTGGGAGAGCATATGTTCGCTGTTTAAGGGTTTGAATTTAGATGGATGGTCGAGATTTTATATGGGAGAATTTTATGGGGATAAGGTTTGGCCGAGACGATGCTTTGAGTTTCTGTGCTCTCTCAGTCTCTCTCTCTTTTATTTATTTAAGGATCTGGACTTTGGATAAAAAAATTTTAAAAAAATGAATTTCATATATCTATTTTTTATCAGATGTTTTCTATTGTCTGTCATAAGTTTTGAATTTTGAATTGAATCAATTTGATAATAATTTGAAGGTTTCGATAACATTTTCAAGTAATTTTTTTCTTTTATTTATTTTTATTTGATAAACAACAATGATGTTGTGATTCTTGTGAAAAACTGGAAGACTGAAAGTTCTCATTAAGATCAATCTTTTATACATTTTTATGAATTTTGATTTTTTTAAATATACTCAAATTCTTAATTCCTAAAAACGTATCTATTGATAACTAAAACTTGGGAGGTGGAATCCAAAATCTCTAAAAACATTTCCAATTTTATTTATTTATTTTTATTTTTAACAATTAAAGATTTATTTAAGATACACTTAAGGCACTTATACATATGAGAAAACGAAAGAAAATGGAAAATTTATTCAAAATAAGGTTCACGTTGCAGACGTATGATTGGATTGGACTAATTATTAGGATTAGATCAATTAAATTCAATCGATTAAAACTATATTATATTATATATTAATACTATGTTTGGTACAATATCGGATTGGACAATTTTAAATCATATTTAAATACAAAAAAAATATTTATGAATATTTAAGAGTAATAATTAAAATTAATTTAAATATAATTAACAAGAGCATTAAATATGTAGTAAATTAGTTGTTGGGTAGTCATAATTATAGTAAACAAATATAAATTAATAAAACTATTTAATTATTTAATTAATTTTTATAAGATAGTTTAGATATATTTTATTTTATCAAAAAGTTAGCAAATAATGTATATATAAAATCGATTATTTACTTGTATTATTAATTTCCATGATTATTTTTAATATTACATTGGTGATTATTAAATTTAATACAATCAATATTGTAACAAACTATTAAATAGTTAATTTTATTGGAGTAAAAGTACCAATTTAATTAGACTATAAAAACAAAATAAAAAATAAATTCAAGTAAATCATGAATAAAATAATTAATTAAGTAATTAAATTTTAGGTTACAAATAAAAAATAGCATTATTTATGAAAGAAATATGAATAAATTTTTTTCTCTTATTCTAATCCCATCTAAACTCATTTATAAATTGTGATTGTTTATCCCATGATTTGAGGACTAAATTTAAATTTAGTCCTCCCTAATCCAATCCAAGCAAAGTAGCCAAACATGGGGTAAAATATTTAATTCTAAAGTTAATGTAATCTCATACTTAATCCTAACTCCTAAACATGTACTAAAGGTGTGTTTGATTGAAGGATTAAAAGTGGGGATTTGACTCTTTTTTTAGATTTTATCCTTATCTCATGCTTGGTGTTGTCAAGGACTCAAGGGTATTGGGATTTAGTTATCCTAGGCCCACAAGCTAATCTCAATTTTGTAAAGGAAATTATCTCAAGAAGGGTCATGGGATTAGTTAATATTGGATTATATTGATAACTCAATTAAACATAATAATTTAAAAATATTAAAATTATAGTAATATATGATAAGTGTAATAAAAAAATATTGATTTTAATAATGTAAATAATAAATTATACTAAAAATCATTATTAATTTCACATTAAATTAAAATTCTATTTTAATTTAATGTATTATTAAATATTTTTATAATTTCAAAGATAAGTTTTTATAAAATAATAGATTATTGAATAAAATAATATAAATATCATATATATTTAATAAAAAATATTTAAATTATGATTTATATTTCATTATTTGTTACGCAGGTTGATTTATAGCTAATAATACAAAATTTTTTGTAGTTTATACATTATTAAGACACACTTGTAAATTGTAAATATTATAAATATAAACATGATTATTTATAGTCCAACTAATATTGCACCAAACACAACATAATATTATATATAATTCAATATTATCAAATTCAATATAATCCAATCAAATTCAATCCCGAATACCAAACAAGCCCTATGAATTCAAAGCGATACTTGCTACAAGATAGGTGCCAAGGACTATAGATGTAATTCATAGCAAAGAAATAATAAAATAATAAAATGAATGTGAAGCTTGGGCAGATAAATGTAACACAGTGCTCAAGTATAAGTTCCAAAAGGGTGGCTATGAGAATTCATTATCCAAACTGTGTTTCAAATTTCCATTATCCAAACTGTGTTTCAAGTTTCATCTACAAAATAAAGCTATTTCTGTGTTTCTGATAAGAGAGAGAGAAACTTATGTTTATTGTAAATTTTCTCCCAGCATCCTGGCTGTTACAAAAATAACTGCAATGAGTGTTTTTTCACTCAGGTCAAGCCAATATACTCCAGAATTCTGAGTCAGGCTTCCACTGCATCCAGTACCAGTACCTCTGTTTCCTTCACTGTTCTGTTTATACATCCACTCATCTTCTTTTCTTCCCCTTTTGCCTCCTTACTCTGGCAACACCATTGCTTCCTTCTCAAACCTTTACGAACATCCTCTGAGAGATGCCTTTATTCTCGATAATTTTTCCGTTCTTCACTAGCTTCTTTTCTCAGTATTTTGTCACCACCCACTGGATATTCTTCTTGTATTTTTCTGCAGTCTCCATTTTCTCCAGCTGAGCTTCCGTTAGAACTTGGAGAAGTTCCAAAGGCGTAGATGCAGGATCAAGTTCCAAGCAACCCTTAGGTGAATTATGACCTTCTTGACCTGTGAGCAAGTAAGAAGGGACTCGGTGAGAGAATCGGAATATCTCTTCTCTTGGAATTGTTTTCCTTTTACTTTGCTCTAAATGTTGGCGAAATACTGTCTTGAAACCAGGAACTTTCAGGAGAGGCACAACACTGATACCTGTCTTCTCATTGTAATCTTCAAGGACTTCTACCATGTCATATTTGTGTATAACTTCATCAGGAGTACACTCACTCCAATCAGCACACCAGTTCCTATAAAGAGCCCAAACTTCTCCCTTTCTAGGATAGATATGAATGGCCCCTCTTGTACCTTTGGCCCACCTAACCTTGTGTGAGAAAGAATTAAGAGAGTCATAAACTTCATACTTGCCCCGCCAAAAATCACCGCTAGTCTTGGGAAAGCCAGAACCAACCCAATTTAGTGGGGCAAGTTCATTGTTGCTTTTCGAATTGAGCCAACTGATCCGCATTTTGAATGGTTTCAATGAGATCACACTTTGAATCATAGCATAATAACGCGGCATCCCATCATCGTCATCATAAGCAGCCCAAACCTGGTTTTCGCTAAATGACATTTCAGTTCGATCCTGGTCAAAATCATGAAAATCTGGATCCGGAACAATCATTGATGTAGGATCAGCATCCTTGTTATCAGTTTCAACATCAGAAGCCGGCAAAGACTTTTTGATCTGAACACCAGTCTTGGTATTTACAAACTCCGAACATTTGTTTGCATCACCTTTCTCACCATTCACAAAATCTTTTTGCCTTTCTTCCTTCTTATCTTTTATCTCTGTGCTAAAAGATTCATGGGGTGTCTTAGAAACAGCATTCTGGCACAATTCATCAAGCTTCCAGCAAATCTCTTTCTTAGCCTTATTCATCAACATATTCCGAATTTGTAGCAGTGACAACTCCCTCCTACAGCCAGGTATTTGGTTTCCAGCAATTTTGACCCTCCCTGATTCAGGACCACCATTCTCAAATCCAGATATCCAAACTCCTCCATTTCCGGTGAAAATTCGATTTGTCATCTCCCTTTCATTGCTATTCACCGCTTTTTTATCCTTGCATCTTTTTTTCTTCAGTCCATCTATTTTTGTCACAGAGCTGGCACCTACACTAGAGGACCCAGAAGAAAATCCATAACCACCTTTCCTAGGATTGAGAGTTTTCATTTGAATAGCATCCTCTTTCAAAAACGATGCTGCTGCCTCCTCACGACCTCTCTTTAGTTTCACACAGGATGGCTGAACCGTAAGTGCAGCTTGAGCAGCTGAGGAAGGTGGTGTTGCTGAACAGTGGTCACTGCCAGAATCTGAGAATGGATCTGATCTCACACTCATAGCTGGAGCTGGTTTCCTCACCGAAGTGTATGTGTTTCCTGTCATGGTATCATTTAAAGGAGGGGGTGCAGTCTCAACAGCCAAAAAGAGTTGACGGCATTGGGGGCAAACGAGATTATTGTTGAGATAAGTTCGGAGGTACTCAAAATGCATTTTACAGGCATTGCAGGTAGTCCAAAAGGTACTTGGTTTAGGTCGAAAATGAGAAGGGGCACATTTGGAAAAGGTAGGATTCTTCTGATACCTTGCATCCGAATTATCACTCTTCGAGAAATAATGAATACTTTTCTCACCAGTAGTAGGACTAACTGGTGAAACTTTCATATTTGGACTTTTCCCATATCTACCATTTCGCTTTTGATCATAAGCAAGTCTCTTGCTTTTATCTGACAATATATTCCAGGCTTCTGTTAAAATTTGGAAAGCGGCTTCTGCACCTGCCGATGTACTTTTATCAGGATGAATAATTAAAGCAAGTTTCCTGTATTGCATCTGGATTGTCTCATCATCAGCCATTGGTTCCACACCAAGGACTCTGTACCAATCAACCATGCCATTAATTCGTTTGCTAGCAGAAATATGCACATCAAGTATCACCAACAATTGGGGAAGTCCACCAAGCTCAGGATACAACTTCTGGGCCTTCAATGCCATATTTTTTGCCCCTTCAACATCCTTCTCTGCAAGCTTCTTTTCTGCAAGCTTTCTGGCCCTGGCGGCCTCATCTTTATTACATTCCATTTCACTTTTGATTCTTTTTGTAGTTTCTTCTGTTTAAGTGAGGATTTCAACTAGAAGCAGCCAGATTAAATCCAAATATGTAAACCGATATTCTCGCACTCATAATTAAGAAGCTGCATCAACTATTCAAGCCCTAATATACCAAAACAATAAATGCATATAAGTAAACATCTCTAGCAAAGAAGGAATGAAGATGCAAAATTTATCCCGAATATTGCGGTCATGATTATTCATAAACACCCGCCAACATCCATAATTTCTCTTATTAAATACTACCATCAAAGAGGCACTATTTAACGCTTCTTGAGATCCATCAATTCAATCATTTGTAACATCTAACAATCTAAGAAGCTAATAAATGATGAAATTTTGGAAGGGGAAACAAAAGCAGGAAAACAGTAATGAAATTCAATGAACTCAGAGTAACAAACTTTCAAAATAAGCATAACAGACTTGATAACATATGAAGACACAAAAATTATCCCGAATATTTCGGTCATGATTATTCATAAACAACTACAGACGTCCATAATTTTCCTTAATAACAACAATGATCAAAGAAGCACTATTAAATGCTTCTTAAGATCCGTCAATTCAATATTTTGTAATATCTCTTAAATCCAAGAACCTACTAAATAATAAAATGAAAAAGACGCGGGAAAATATTTTTGAAATTCAACAAACTGTGGCAACGAACTTTCAAAATAAGCATAACAGACTTGACAACATAAAACTATTAAACAACACAATAGAAATTCCGTCAGCATTGTCCATCCATAACCAACAACAACAATCATGAAACCAATCAAAGACAGGTTATAAAACAAACATCCCAATAGCCGGTTCGTTTAGTAAGAAATCATAAGCAACAGCATGAAATTTTTAACTAATTAAATGTTATATAAGATATGATCATAAACACATTTCAAGATTTCTTTCATCTTCCTTTTATTTCTAGCAAGAAATATACATAATTCTCTTGATCATCTCAAATTTTTATCAGAGTCATCATACAGCCTGAAACACAAAAAAATAATTTGAGTTTACATATCTAAACTATAGCTCCATTCAAATTAAGAAAATAAAGAAACAAGAATGGTTAAAACATTCATTTTTCAACAAGTATTAACTTAATTTTTCAAAAACATAGAAACATTTATATATTTTTAAATAATAATTCAGCATTCTTAACATGCAATGTGATATAAAACAAGGCACAAGAATTACATATGGTCTTTCAATAATTTTGATCAAAACCCTAAAAGGGTCTAACAACAGCAACAATCGAATAAAGTGGCTATAATATAAATGTAACGAAAGTAATAATAAAAGGAGAAAATGATAAGAGATTATTTGCTACCCATTTGCGAATTGATCTGAAAGAGACACACTGATATGAATTTTACTTGAATTCTTTGAATTTTCTTGCTTTTTTGATTTATTTTTTGTTTTTATTATCACTCCATAACCACAATAAACCCAGGAAATTAAAAATAGACATAAAATCCTGTATATCAACTTGAAATGGCTGTGGTATATTTATAATACTGATTAAATATAAAATGGTGGCTGTGGGTTTTGAGTAAATAAATACAAAACAGTTTTTTTATATATTTTACTTATATGCACAACAATTTTGCTTATATGACAAAACACTCAACCTTGGTTAGCTTTTAACTCTAGTTCATGAAATGAAAGTTAAAGTTGTATAAAATATAAAATTTTTAATTTTTGTAATTTCGCCTAATGCACCAACGTCTAATGCTTTTTTCTTTGTACATTTCTTTGTTTATTTATATCAAATGTTAAAAAAATTACATCTGTGATTGAATATGACAGCTGGCACTAAACATAGTTTTTCCAAAAATTAAAAAAAAAAAAAAAAAGACTTTAACATGGATTTTGTCAGAAAAATCAATTTTTCAAATGAAATGGAGACAATAAATATATTGACATAGCAAATTGTGACAAAAAATGGCAGCATAGTAAGCATAATAAAGATGATACCAACTTCTTCCGTTTGTCCAGCAATGAATCCACAATTATTTGCCAAATGGAGAATTTTGCTTTGAATGCATGCCTCAGCTCTGCCATTTACCATATATGCGCCATAAATGACTGGCTTAAATATTTTACTGGGCAGAGCTTAAATCCAATGCAATAAAAACTTCCATATGGTTCTGGATCCTCAAGATTTTGCTTACCAATTCTATTCTGAGCAGCAGTATCAGCAAAAGGATCTCATTACCATAGCGTCTAGCTTTAGATACATGATGTCAAATCTTGTAAACAAGTTTAGTGACTGTCCAGGTCTCTACATTTTCATGGGAATGGGACTCAACTTGCTCTATCAGTAGTTGCAATCAGAGAGATTTGCTTATCATTCTGTTAAACTGTTACCATGAGTTTCGGCGAGAGCATTTTAGACGAACCTGCGGGCTCAACGCCAAGCACTGGCAGATCTTAAGCATACCACTGTTATATTGCCCTTTACTGAATCATTGTCAATTCTTCTAATTTGTGCATCGAAACAAGTTCTAGAAAGGAAATATAAACCTGAAAGATAAATGTCAATTAAATGTGATAATGGTACACATTGTGAACTAAACAAAGGAAGCATGATCCTGCTACAGATGAAAAAAAAACCTGCAGGGCCGCAAGCAATCATAACTGGTTTAAGGGTCAAATACATAGAATTAAATGCTCTAGACAAGAAATAACTTCAATCCAAATTTGAAGCAGATGTCCTTACACAGCCTGTTTCATTAAATATGCAACGTAATCAAGGACTGCCTTCGACTGTTGGTTCAGAAGGATTATGAGCAGCAAAAATGCTTGCAGCCCAAGATACGTTCAATAAAACTCTTTGCACCTGCATATCTATGTAAAACAATCATCTGTTGCTTCTGTTAAGATTCCCGTAGAGTTGAGCATAAACACTCTTAGTCCTATGAACGACAATTAAACTCATTACCATTGCTATGATGCAAAGTCCTGCCATTATCCCACAAGTGATAGAGTAGCATATGGAACCCAAACAAGTGGGAGTTTCCTGATCCCGAAATGAAACCGGAAGCATATTGCCGTTATATTTCCAGAGAAGGCCGGCCTGTTTCTCTGCATAATAGTCGTATATACCACTGGCGATGACACCAGAGAATATTAGAGAACCAGCAGGACTTGCCAGTGTCAGAAAATTATACAAGGCGCCAAAACTCTTCAAGCCAAATAGCTCTGAAGCTGCGGCTGGCACAATTGCCCAGTGAGCACCATAACTGAGTCCTACCAGCACTGTTGTGACATATATTTCACCTGGCCATCCAATGGCATAGTAGAGCAGTGCGAAAGCCATTACAACCTGAGCTACGGCCATGGCTACTGGTCTGGATAGCAAATTTTCTGGAATTTCCGAGGAGAAAAAGAAATAAAACTTAAGATCAGGTCAAAGTTTGTTAGTGAAGTAAAATCACCAAAATTATTCATTATTATAAAAGAAAATAGGTTGTACCTTACAATGGCCTCTGAAAAGTAGCCACCCAACTCGGCCAAGAAAGTTCCAAATGCTGATCATGGATACATATATACTTGTATCAGCATATCCAAGAGATTGACAAATCTGTCCAGATTGTTAATAACAGTCAAACCAGATCCTGAAGCCAGCACAAGGGAGAAGAACAGAAGCAAAAAGTCGGCCTCTTCATCAAAGCCTGAAGTAAAGTGAAATCCTCTCCTACGTGATCCATTTCCGTTTTGACCCTCACTGCCCCTTCTGCAGCTGCTTGGAACAGTTTAAAGGTAATGAGCAATTTGATGGCCTTCAGATGCTGGAAGTGAGTCTACTTCTGAGGTTTCTACTTCTCTTCAACCTCACTTAGAATGACCCCTTCTCGATAGTCCTCAGATTTACTTGTTTCTCTCTTTATTTGTCTCGGCAAGAAGAGTCTCCTCTACTGGAGGTGGTGGTTCCATGAAGAATACCAATACAACAGGAATTGTTACTGGAAGCAATATGATAATGATCAAACCCACTGCTAATACTGTGAGCACGTTTTGATTTACAACTACTAGATCCTCAAGCAGCAAGACGGCCAACATATAAGCTGCCAGAACGAGGCAAACAGTGTACGTGAATAAGAAGCTTGTTTTATCAGACGGCCTCACTTGTCTATGTCCTCCAATAGGTCTGACAATGAACATAAAAGCCATTACAACAATTGAAGGTCCAACTGCAACTAAGAAAATCAGTGATGTTTCATTAGCACTGATCATGATATAAATTTGAGTTAAAATAGCACCACTCAACCCAGCAAATCCTTTCAGTATCCCCACAACAGGACCCCTGCTTTTGGGGAAGTTCTGCACGCATGAAACCAGAGCTGCTGTGTTGAAGTACGTCTCGCCATTTGTTCCAACAAATATAGCAATGCAAAGCTGCAAAAAAAAAAAAAAAGTAAAATTAAATTAAATTAAAAAAAAAATCATGATCCTGCATGAAATGGTTGACAAAAACTGCAAAGCTCCTCCCAGAACAAGTATTCGAGCATTTGACCATCCGGCCAAATATTCACAAGCTTTAGGTACTGAAATGACATCTCAGTAGCTAATAACAAATCAAAGAAATTACCCAATGATATAATGGCATGGACAATTCATATGCTTCTTCTTCTTCAATAATTAATTGCTCCACTCATTGATCTGAATCAGAGATTAGGAATAACCTCTCAAGCATAATGACTCAATTCATATAGTATGTTTATCAATAAGCTTCTGCCACTACCTATCAATTAATTATGTTTATCAACCACAAGAAAGGATTTAAAAAAGAAAAAGTTCTCAAATATCAGAATTCTCAATCTTCTCTCGATACATGATTCTGAACCTTCATAACATAACATAAAGAAAGACAAATAGGCTTTAAAACTAGAGACAAGGCAAGGCAAGCACTCACCACCCAAAGGGGCAAAGAAGGCAATCTATTGGTGACAATAAGCCAAACCAAGCCATACCCAACAAAATTCTGAAGCACACCAATAAGATTAATTGACCAAACAGGCAAAATTTCAACCAAAGTACCAGGAACAAAGCCAATACTGTCACCCAAATCCTTGGCCACACCCAAAAGAGAAACCTGTCTCTGGTTGTAACCCATATGGGCTTTGATCACAGGTGATATGCTTCCAAACAAGTAGCCAATCCCAGCACAGGACTGAATCCACATTGAACAAACAAAAACCAGCCATCTGTTGTTCACGAAGGACTTGAGCCTCTCAGGTAGACGTACCATGCTTGTACTATCGAAACTCTAAAAGCTAAAAAGGGTCTCTTAATTCTTGAGGAACAAATGATGATGATTGAATATGAAGCATCCGTTGTGTTACTGTTACAAATTTAAAATATGATTTGTTTATTGATTCTTTTTTTTTGACTGCTTTTCGCCTTTTTTTAATACAAAGAAAAGCCAAAACGTGCCACAATCAAAGCGCGGTAAAACTAAAATGCTGGCCAACGGTCACTTTAACTAAAATAAAAGAAGGGCGGGTTGTGGAACTGGAAAGGTGATGTGAAAGTGAATCAATCTGAAAGCTTCAGACTTGGTGGATAAGCAGCACGCGTAGCGTTGTCATTTTCTTCTTTCTTTGATGATAAATTAGAAAATTAAGATTCATAAATATAAATAAAACAATATGGTTTTAAATCGAGAGTTTGTGACCAATAACTTCTTTAACTGACATATAGAATTGAGTTATATTTAGACTTCAACTTTGATACATCCAGACAGATTTTGACATGTATATTGAGTTGGATTATAATATTTGTATGTTCTATCTAGAGTAATGTAAAAAAAAAAAAAAAAGAATGATAGTTAGTAATAAATAAATAAATGAAGTTTGAATGTTGTACTTATTAATAATATATGTATTGTGCTAACTAATAAGACTTAATAATTATCGATCACTCGAATCAATTTAATAGTGATACATCATTTATCATATCAATTAGAATATAAATTAAATTTTCTAACTATATAAATATAACATTATTAGAATAATAATCTGAGAGTATATTCATTAATTGTACAAATGGTTCCAAAATGTCAAGTGAATGAACCTCTGTCGTGTACTTTTATCCTTTTCAATTTGTGGCCATGAGAGATAAGGCCGTTCCAATCCACCGACTTTATAATTTGTGGCACTGATAAGAGATATTGTAATTTGTGGCACTGATAAGAGATAACGAATACATTGATAAGAGCCTAAGAATCCCAGGTATGATT